>OX421975.1:33313467-33565472 GCA_949128135.1 Parasteatoda lunata
ATAGTTCTGAACCTTTTATTTGAAATTACATAGCTAGTTTAAAATTTAATTATTCCTTCATTTTAATAGCAGCTTGTAACACAATAGCTACTGCTACATAGCAATTTTTTTTAAATTGGTTTTTAAAATTTTTTTATTGTTTCATATTTTAAATTAATTTCTTGACTGTTCTGTAGTTATTTTTACCAATGTCATTGAATTTTACCTTCAAACTTATATGTCTGTGATCTTCGAAATTTAATTCTTTTTAGCTTTTTTTGCTATAACGTTGGCTTCTTTTAATTGTAAAGTTTATTTCTCAAAAATTGTCTATTTTTCAAAGGTTTTTCTTTTTTAATTCTACTATTATAGTTACAAAAATTTTATGTAATGGTAATAGAGAACAGTTAAAGGATATAAGTTAATTTACTTTTTATTTCTTGATTTGAAACTAGGATTAAAATTTCAGCTGCAAAAACAAACAAAATGACTGCACTAAATTTTATGTGTATGGTTTAAGCATTGTTTGTGTTAAGAAAATTTATTTTAAATATTTCTTTAGAATAAACCTTATTGTACCGATTTAATCGCATAAAAATATTTTTTAAACAATTTGTAGAATTTTTTTTTTTTTTTAGTACTGAAAGAATTTCTGTTATACTTTTTTAAATAAACACATTTAGAATGCTAACACAGAGAGAATGTTTTTTCTAAAGTTCAGATAAATGTAGCATCTACTTTATTCTGCAACATACAGCATTTTAGTTTTTTTTTTAGTTATTAAATGATTTTGTTAAACTGAATAAAATTTATTAATTGCCAAGCTCATTTTTTTTATTTCTCATTCTTTAATTTTGTCAAAGTTTTTTTCACTTTTCTAATTAGATCTTAAAATAATTTTTCTGGTTAATAGTAATAGAATTTTTGTTTATGAATTTTTTTTTTTAAGGAAGTCCATCTTGTTTTTTGTCCCCTCATGCTATCTCTATAAAGGGGGAATAAAGTATTTCTGGCTGTAATATCTGGTTACGTTCCAGGTATTTAAATTTTTGTTGCAGTATTTTGCAATAGTAAATTTTGTAATTCTATTGTCAACTTCACAAAATGCAAAAGACTGCATTAAGATTATCATTACTTGGCATTCTTAGAAAAAACAAGATGGTTTCTATGCATTTGACTTTTAATAAATAGTCTTTTACAATTTATCTGAATCTCTTGTGTTAAAGAAAAAAATAAAATCTCCATTTTTTTTCTTTTTTAAAAATAAGTTTTACTTTATTGAGAACTTTGCATTAAACTCGCATATAATTTAAATTTCTTTTTTTTTCTTCATCATATTAGCTGTGAATATATTAATTTAGAGAAAATAAAGTGACTTCAATTTTTATTTCTTTAACTTTTAAATGTCATCATTGAGATCCTATGTACTAAGCTAGTATATACAAATCTATGGTGTAAAATTGTTAAGATAATCATTTGATTATTTCAAAATTTTTAAACTTTATTCTTTAATTATTATGTTGTTCATTAAAGTAATTTACTGCTATTACATTTGTGGCAATAATTAAGTTGCCATTAAATTTTGTAGTTTGTATATCAAATGGTTATCTTCTTGTTGTAAATATATATAATTTTGTTCCAAAACGGCTCCAATTCTTTATTCTTTGAATCACCACCTAGTGCTGTATCTTGTGTCTGTTAGGTTAGGTCAACACATGCGGTCACCACTCGCTTTGTCCCGTGTGTAACCTGATCTTCAAGAAATCGTCCAGTTAAAGTGTAAATATCATCATTACTCTCTTAACTGTGTGATAGGGTAAATTACTAAATTATTATTGAGTAAGAATGTTATGTCTAATAATATTTGTTTATATGTGATTAACCTATATATGATATATTAATGACTTTTTTCATAAAAGGTGAATTTTCCAATAAATTCAATTTTTAAAACTTGAGTCCAAAATTATTCAGTTCATCTCAAATTTTTAAAAATTTTTTTATCAACAGGCCAACTTTCTTACAGATTATGTACCACAATAAATGTTTTACTCTGTTCAGGTATACAACTATAAAGCTATTTTTAGGAATGGCAAGTTTTTTCGTCAGTGAGAAAAACTGCTTTGGAAGAAATAGTTTTATTCCAATTCAAAAAAGGAAATTTTAAAAACTCTTTCTGATAAAAAATATAAAGTATTGAATTGAACTTTTAAACAGTTTGTAATTACAACAGTCTAGTTTATATAATAGTACTATTTCACATAATTTGATATGCCATTTTTAAACAAATCAAAATAAAATGGCTGAAATTTAAAAGAAAAATAAACTTAATGAATTTCTAAGAAATTAAAGCAATTACAATTTCTTTCAACACTTTATATAAAGGAGTAAAGTAAAACTTTTTTTTAATCATATTTAAATCTTTTAAAATATCTTACTCAAACTATTTATTATTGTTATTATACAGCAAATCACCTATTATATTCATAATTCAAAAAATCGTACTGAGTTTAATGATCAAATGCTGTTAAGTGGGAATACTAGAAATAATTCTTGGATTGTATGCTCTAGGTATTTATCAATAGTTATTTTTAATAAACTTGAAGATTTTTATCTGTAAATTTTTATTCATAAATCACATGAACTTTAATTTTAAATCAATGATTTTATGAAAGCTGAAAATTATGGAAGAAATCATGAATATTTTGAATGGCATTTTCATTTATAGAATATTTATTTAAAAAAAAAAAACTTCTAAGTTTTCAAATAAAAATGATACAGCCAAAGAAAATACCTAGCTCAACATTTGATAGCTTTACAATAATTTTTTTAAGATTTACTAATATTATAAGTCTAGGACAAAAAACTGGTTTTTACTCTATTGTTTAATGAACCAGTCTTTTTTTTTATTATTTTTTTTTAAATAAATAAAGTTTGATATCTAATATAACAAATACATTGCATGAAAAAAATTAGAAAGCAATCAAGTTAAAAAAAATTTAACCCAGTAATGACCTTTTAAATAAAATTACCTATTATTTTAACTAAGTAATAAGTAATTTTTTTTCCGTTTAATTTTATCCTTAAATATAATATTCATTAAACTGAAAATAATACCAAAGTATGTTTTCTATCTAGATATAAGGAAACACATTTATCTCTATCTAGTAATGTAAATGTAGATATTTATAAAAATAAGGATAGCATAAAGCAAAATGTAAAATAAATAATTATAATAGGTTATGCAGATTTTTAATTTCTGTAAATAATATGAAAATAAATTTTTTTAATAAAAATTAAATATGATTTTTTTTTTTAAACTTTTGTATTTTATTAAATTTTGATTGTTTTAAATGTGAATTTTTTTATTACTTATTGTTAAACAATTGTATTGGTCAGTTTTAGTTTCTTCCATTTTGTCCCTTTTTTTTCTCTAGTGTCCTGGAAAAATATTTTAATTTTCTTTCCTGATAAAATTCCTATCCTGATTTAAATCCTAAAATTCTGATCTCAATAACTTTTCTGACTCAGAATATTTAATTAAAAAGCAAACTGTCATACTGATTTTAAAATTATGTTGTAGTTCTAATTTAAAATATACTCGCACACTATTGTCCAATGACTATCATTCTAGCGTATTTTTGAAAAGATATTAAAAAATTATTAATTTCACTCAAGTATAATTGCTGTTTAGATCCTTGGTTCTTCTTACATTAATATTTTTATATGTTGATTAAAAATTCTATCTCTAAAAATGCCTGTATTCTCATCAAGTTCAAAGTCATTTCTTGATTTTTCACTTTTAACCAATTGAAAAAGTCACCATTTCTTTTCCATCCAATTTTATGATATAAATGTTTAAAGTAAATATTTAAATGCTGAAAACAGTATTTTAAAAATTGGCAACTTGAGTGAAGTTTCTGGAGAAAACTTTACAGATTTAATTTGAGTGTTTGACCTGCTTACCAAATTTTGCTTCATTCTTTCAAATCTTTTTTTTTTTCCTTCGAAAATTCGAATTGAAAAATTATTTTCAATGGAACAATTTCTATTTTATTTGCAATTATTTCAACATTCATTGCAATTTATTTTAGGTCTTAAATATTTTTCTTATTATTATATAATTCAGTCATTTACTTTTTTTTTTTTTGCAAAGCTTTTTATATTGCATTTGTTATTTTATGCCACACTTATGTTTACACTTTTAGCATTAAAAAAAAAATTACTGCACATATATTTAATTGATTTTATTGCTGAAATAGTCTTAATTTTGTCTAAAAGCTTTTTTTTATTTATTATATATATATATATATATATATATATATATATATATATATATATATATAAAATACTATCAAAAAAACTTTTTTTTAAAATATAAGTTTTTCTTACCCTGTAAGTAATTTGTCTTCATGTTTTTTTTTTACATTATAGTTGCAATTTTGTATTTAGATTTTTTAATTATAACTAATGTACGCTTTAAAATTTGTTAAATGTAATGAGAATAACCTAAAAACATTTCTTTTTCAATAGTTAAAAAATATAGGTTTCAAAAAATTTTTCTGAATATTAATTGATTTACATAAAGCACTGTAGTTGAGATAAACTAGATTTGAATATAGTTAATAATTATTGAAATAATTTGTTGTCAAACTCTGTTATTTCCTATTTTATAGCATTGCTTTATCAAAATCTAAAACTTATTTAGATCATAGATTCTTTATACTTTGACAAATAATAATCAGTGGTATTTAATTATCATGCAAACTTTATATTAACTATAATACACATAATAACTTTTGAATAACAGCACTTTAAATATTTTTTGCTTTGAAATTTTTTAGTTCAATAATGTGTGAACTTGATTATCTATAAAGCAACAAAAAATAAAAATTATATAGGAAATGATTGTATTTTAGATGAAATTATGAAATTTTTATTTATTTATTTTTAAAATTGCTGTTATTCAAAAAATTATATAAGCAGAAATTATGCTTCAAATTAACTTTGCTTTTGATGCAAATTGTAGTTTTCCTGAAATATATTCTCCTGACCATAAAAAATGTATTAACAAGATTGAGCTGTTATGTATAAAATGTAGTATTATTTTGATCAAAACATTAGCTGTAGGGTAATATATTTAAAGCACAATTATTTCCTACTGGGTTAAAACAAGAAATATTGCTCTTATTGTGTAAAAATAGTGATTTTATATTTAAAAAGGCATAATTAAATAATTTCCTTCATAAGTGGAAACACTAATTTGTTGCAACTATTAAAACCGGCATATTTTTTAGAAAAATTCTTTCATAATTAGTTTTAAATGAGAAATATGAATATGAAGCATAAAAATTAAACACTTTTTTGTAGCTGAAACCATTAAAAACAAACTTTATGAATTCAATTTTACAAATGAACATTAGAGGAATTAATGATACTCAATTTTAGAAAACTACTACTTTACTAAAGCACCTTGATGTATAAATTTCAATTGCTTTTCGAGAATTTTAAATTAGTAATTAACCATTAGTTAATTAAAATATTAGTTACTGAAATTTTTTTTATTTTTAGTATAATAAATAATAATTTTTTATTTTTTAAAAAATACTTTGTTATTGTCGCAGTCCTAAATTTAGCATGTGTCCTAAATTAGCACTTCTACTGGCAATTGACTGATGTTTGAATTTTGATCTATTATACAATCCTGGCATTTACAATGTATACAAATCACCTTTTCCAAAAAGAGATCTATCCATTTACATTGCAATTGTCATTGAATCTGATTCTCTCTTTCCATTAAGTACTAGTCTGTTTTAATTAAATTACTACTTTTTTTAAAGTAATTAAATGCTGGTAAATGACTGACGAAATTCTTAAAAATGTCTCTCAATTGCCAAGCATTTATCTTTCCAAAATTAAATATAAGATTTAAGTTAAAATGTGTGTTTAAATTTAATTAAAAATGTGCTTCAAACTTAAATATGAATTTGAAACCTTTTAAAACTTATTTACAATTAAATTATTTAAACTTTAATTTTAAATTATTTAAAATTTCCTCTTAATGTCAGTTAAGAGATCTTAAAAAATATGCATTTTTATTTAGTTATTTTTAAATTAATGAATTATGCAAATGTTTCTGAAGATACATGTTTTCTAAGTGTAATTTCATTGTACAGAAATTTATCTTATGTGAACATGATAGATCCTACACATTTCCATGCTCAGGTAAAATGGAAGGGTAAGTATATATAAGCTACCCATCCTCTTCTATCTATCACTCCTGTTTCATTAATGATTCATTCTTGTATAACAATTACTCTATTCTAATATATGCTTCTTTTTTTTTATTATAACTGCTCTCTGTTAAATTTATATTTTACATTTATATGCTCCAAATTGAAACTCCTGTTTCTTTTTTTAGAATTAAGCCTGCTCTTTTGCGGCAAGCTACTTATGGCACAATAAAGATAGGCATTTATTACTCATTAAAAGGAATTTTAATTAATCACCCTCATGGTAAGTACTCTTATACTTAGATGATATTTTTCAAACATTATTAAAAAATGTGGTTTTTTTAAAAAAAAAAAAAAAAAAAAATTCCATAGAAGTGTTAAGAAAAACAGTTATAACAATCTTCAGTGGACTTAGCTTTATGTTTGTAGTTTTTTACACTGACTTGGCTATTTAAATTTTGCTTAGAATAGCAAGTTTTGACTTAAGTGCCATGAAATTCTGCATTTTATTTAATTACTGATCGATTTATAGATAATGTTTGTAATATGAACATTTTTTTATAGATTGTTTTGTTAAATAAATTTGTTTAAAATTATTTATGAAGTTGTTAGGAAATATGTAATATACATTGCACATAATAAATATGCATATACAGAATATTTAAAAGTATGAAAACTGTCAAATGTCTAAAAATTAAAAATTAATTATTTTCAAATTATATTTTAACTTGAACCTGTAAAGATTTCCAATCTTAAATCGGAACCCCCATTTTTTATTGCAGATTTGGATTTTTCACAAAAAAAGTATCCCGATTTGACTCATAAGTTGTTGCATTTTCGTTCACAGATTAGGCAGTAATCACATAATGAAAGTAGGCTAGAAACTATTGAAAATTATGTCTTTAGAAATACATGTCAGATTAAAAAAAATTAATTAAAATAGATGTTTTTGATAATTTGAAAAAGCAACCTAGTGACATTAGGTGTTATTGGATGAATCTTTCAAAATATCAGTCTATTTTTAAAATTTTTTTTTATATCCAACTTGTGTTTTTCAAGGTCCCATTTTTATTTTGTTATACATCACCATTTCTAGTCAAATTAGACTACTTTCTTATTGAAGTCCAATAAAGAATCCAATACACTCCCAGGAGTGAGGTTGATTGATAAAGTTTGGTATTTGAAAATATGTTTATATATTGTTACTTTTTTATTTAGAGCATAGTTCTTGAGGTTTTTTCACTATTTTTGTACTTTTTGAACACCCTGTATGTGTAAACATTATTTGTTATTGCTCTGCATTTTCTATAAGTTATAACTTTCTTGATACATGCATTTCCTAACTTAATTTTTGTGTTTATTTTCTTAGAGGAAACTTTATTTAAAAATGTTTTGTGTGGAGTTACTGCTGGAGTTATAGGGGCTTCAATAGCTAATCCTACTGATGTCTTAAAGGTAATATAGATTCAGATGATTTTATATACATGATGTGATTGTAGTTAAAATTTAAAATATTCTAAAATTATTTTTTTCTAATTATTTAGTATTACACACTGGCAGTGTGTAATACTACAGGGTGTGCAGCAATAGGGAAAACTGGGAATTTTCTAATTCTGAAAATATCGAGGGTTTTTGAAAACTTTTGTAAAACAGAAAATTTTTAAAACAACTAGCGATCAATGAATGGTTCAATCCGTGAGCGACGCTTCACTTAGCAAATTTTCTCCTATATTGATAATTTTTCATCAGTAATTCATAGTTTTTTTGGCCATTTCCACCTTTTTGTTCTAAATTTGATATTCTTTATGCGACATTATTTAAAAGTATGCATTAAAAACGTAGGTCACATTTGTTCCGCGCAGCTCACAACGCTTCTATCATAATTCTACATCATTTTTAGATCATTTTTTTGTCAGACATTTGTCTTTTTTTCGCCTATTTCTATATGATTTTTTTAATTCTGATATTTTCAATATGATGCTGTGGTTAGCGAATTTTGTATTCGAGTTATAATTTTCTTATGTGCTCGATTCGCGACTATTTCATCTCAAATTTGCACTAAATTCCAATTGCTTTTTTGGCTGTTGTTACATTACATATCCACACCTGCCAACTCTTCCGCATTTGGCGGAAGATTTTATTTCTACATTTTAAGTGGTAGTAAAATGTATGCTTTCTATGTATTCCTTGCGTTTATAAACTTAATTTATAATCTTTTTGACCACCACTATTTAAAAAAAAATTAAACATATATATCTATTTATGTAATACTATTGTGGTAATCCACATAAGCTCCACCAAAATACAGCGTATGTTTTTGCCTAAAATTGTAATTTAAATTCCATTTTACTACCACTGGGGAAAATCATACTCGAAAGGATTAAAAGTTGGCAGGTATGCATATCGTTTAATGAGATTTTAGCCCATATTAATTTGTCATTAATATTATTATTCAATTTTACTCTGATTCAATATTTGCTTTAAATGATAATGTATTTTTTATCTAATAAAATTCAATATTAAAAATCATTTGTACTATACAGGGGGAAATCTTGTTTTTACGAAAAAATATCAGGGAATTTGAAAATATCTTCTCAATTGACACCCTGTACCATGTTTAGTACTACATAAGCTTTAAAATTAAGAATTGTATTATTTGTGCGCAAACTCTTAAGTTATAACATTAATACCAGTCAAGTTTTATAGTAATAGCAAAATTTAAACAAATTTAAATTATTTTGTTGCCACTTAAGACATTGTAGAGTGCTTCCTGGTAGCCATCTATGCAATCTTTATACTATTTTCCCTTTTCATTAATTTACATTATTTAGATTTAATATATTTTGTGCTAATATTCAAATTGCAGTAAGTTTTACAAAGTGAAAGATACAATGCTTCATTATTAGGTAATTATAAGATTTTATTAGAGTTACTTATCTTTAAAATCAATTTGATTCTTTAGGTTCGTCTTCAAGCAGAAAACAAAGCTTATGCAGAGAAAGGAATGTTCAGGTGCTTTTTAGATATATATTCTAGTGAAGGTTTAAAAGGACTTTGGCGTGTAAGTAATTTTTGCTTATCGAATTTCTACCATTTTGAATAAAAGTCTAGCTTAGTAAAGTCTATTATTTCCAAAGATAATGTTATAGTTAATAATAAACACTTGTGATATTTCATATTTATAGGTGTAGCCAATACTGTTTCTCTTGTCAATAAAAGCTGCAATCATTTAATCAATCATCATACTACTGGAGTTGTATGATGTGTGTGATTGAAAATTTTAATTGTAAAGAAATAAGTTCTGTATATTTAGGCTTATTCTTTGTTGATTCAAATTGTAATCTAAGGGTTACAACTATGTATAACTCACCATCCTTTCAACAATTTCTGAGTATTTTGTGTTGGAGTTTAACAAACATATACTTTAATATCTTTTTTAGTATCAATTGATTAAAAAAATATAAAATCTGTGATAAACTTCTGAAGCTCTAGATTTTATTTTACCAAAAATAAATAATATGTTCTATCTGTCTCAAGGTATTCTTAAAACACTATATTTTAGAGTTCATTTAAATAATTATGTAATATTTAAAAGTGAGTATTCCATTGAAAAATAGTTTGCTTGAAAGAAATTAAAAGCAAAGTGATAACCAGCAAAAAGAGCTTAAAGCACTGAAAATGGGGTGTAAAAAAAAAAATGTGGATTTTACTATCTTTAATAATTAGTTGAATTTAATACACTAATTCCTGCGAATAGATTATTCACATTACAAGTAAAAGAAAATTAAAAGCTCTTCAAGAATCTGAATTGTTATAAAATATTTTGTTATTTTTTGCTATTTTTTATAGAAATTCTTCTAGTAATACAATTAGATTTGATTAACTTTTTTAATAAAATTTATATTTTGTTCATATTATGAAAAAAATGAAATGTGCATTTTTTTTTTTTTTTTTTTATAATTTGTTTATTAATATTTCTTAAATTTACCTATTATTATTAATGACAAATTTTTTTTCCCAAGTCTAATTTTGAGTTGTGGGAAATTAATTCTTAGACTATGTCAACTTTCATCTATCCAAAAGTACCTCAAGATAGAATAAAGTTAACATGTCTTATATACTAGTGATTCGGTATTTAATATTTATAGTGGTAGTTATGCCACATAGTCATATTAATATCCTTCACGAAGCTAGTCTGAGCATAAATAACTTAGTGCTTTCTAAATTTAACTACATTCAACCTTTGAGTATGTGCTTTCATTAGCTGAATTTAGTTGTCATTTTACCACTTTGAATTATCTATGAAAATAAGATGTTTATGTGTCTCTCTTCATTATAACTTCAGAACCATTTGTCTTGGGGTTCTGAAAATTTGAACACTTTTAACCTCTTATCCTAAAATTTGTTAATATATTCGAAAGGGATGTGATGAAAAAGAATTTTTCACATTGCTTAACCACCATGCATTGTTTCAAATTAAACTGGTAGTGCTTCCATTTTTTTTTATCAAATATTTAAAATATAATGTCAGTGATGTTTCCTGGCTTAAAACTCTATTGAATCAAAAATGAGCTAAGCATTCTTTAATTGCTATTTTTTATATTTTATGTCAGGTAAGCCCAAGTTAAAAGGAAAAAAAAAAAAAACTCATATAAAACGCGGCATTACTGAACTAATATTTACAAAGCTATCTCAGATTGAGTTTGAAAAAACACTTTTGAAACATGTTTTTCAAACTTAAGTAATGTTAAAACTCTATTTGGTAATTGATATTGTGAATAAGTTTTATTATCATGAATTGGCTATGATCATTAACATAATATTTGGTGCTGAATGATAATGAGTAATTAGCTAAACTTCTAAATAATGTTTTTAATCATAATATATCATCTCCAGGATGGGCAACAGAGAATAATAAAAATGTGATAATGTTTTTACTGTGCCTGCATGTTCCCCCCCTCCCTTTCAGTTTTGAATTGTTGTTTAATCTTGTAATGATTTGTTACTTTTATTTTAATGATCATAAAAATTAATCCGGGAATGAATTTTAGTTCATCATTCCATTCCATACCTTTATGCATTAATCAGTAATAAAATAGCTAATCAAATGTAAATTGAATAATATTTTATTAATTTTAATGTTTTCCTCTTTAAAAATTTTTTTTTTCTTCTTCCAGGGAGTTTGCCCCACTGCTCAAAGAGCTGCTGTTTGTGCTGGTGTTGAGCTTCCTGTGTATGATATCACAAAAAAGAATCTCATTATGTCTGGAGTCATGGAAGATGGCATATTTACACATTTTGTGTAAGTAAAGTCTTTTTTTTACAGTGTTTGAAGAATATATTTTACTCTTTCTCTTTTTTAAACAAATGTTCATCTATATTTTTTTTTATTTCAAACTCTTTTTTTTAGGTAAATTTAGTTGATGTACCTTAAGCTTTTCTACTTAATACTTATTTTTAAAAATGTTAATTCTCACACTAATATGTCTATTAAAGTAATTACATACATATATAGCAATTTCTATCAACATTATAAAAGTTTAAACATACTATATTTGTCTTTGTAGGTTGTCCAATTATGCAAATAGACCACTTATTTTAAACTTAAAATGAATTTCTCAACTGAAAAAAAGTAAAGTTTCTGTTTATTTCTTAACCGCTTCCCTGATTATCCTGAGTTAACTCGGATATGTACATATTGCAAATATTTATTATCCCGAGAAAACTCGGGCATGGCAGAATTTGTCAGTTTGTTTTATTTTATCGCATTTTACTCGGCCGGAAGCAAAGAAAACATAATCTGCTGTGTTTGGAAATTTGCCAAATTTTGTTTGGGAGTTTTGCTGTTAGATTGTGGGACTGTACACTTTGTGCGATTGTATATACAATGGTTACTGAATTTACATAGGGAAGAAGAAAAAAAAATGGCGTATCACTTCACTAGTGTTTGGAGATTACTACTTTTTGTTGTTCCTTGTTTTAAAAACTATCATACAAAGACTAATATTTAACTTTTTTCATTTGCCTGAGATAACTCAGGATAGTAAACTGATGGTAAATTAAATAATTTTTACACATAAAAATTTTTAAAAATTCAACTAATAACATGTGTACAATTTAACAACAAACATTGTAAACAACTTAAAACTTATCTTTTGCTTTAGTTCCTTCTATTTATTAATGAAATAAAAAAAATACGTTAATATTTTGCATTTTTTTTTCTTCAAAAAAAAAAAAAAAAAAAAAATTTGTAAGGGAAGCAGTTAAGGAAGAATATTTTTTAGTAACTAAGTTTTGGATTAAAAAAAAATCTGTGATATGTATGTTAAACTAAATAGGTTAGAAAAGAAATGCATTTTAGTAAGGTATTAATGATAGCGATTGTGAACATAATGAATGTTCACCATTTCTGCTTGCATAAAAGTTTGAATACGTATCTCTCACAACACAGTGTGAGCGAGGAAAAAAATATTGAACAGCTTAATCAGGAATAACTGAAGCTGAAGTAAAAAATTAATGTGAAGAACTGAATGCTGAAAATAAAGCGTTGTGGTATCCGTATACCTCATCCACATTTAAGGTGACACATGATATGGGATCAACTCTCCTTAATCAGGATTTTTAAAAAATTAACTCATATTTATCAACTCTTTATCAGTCTGGAAATTAGTCTTAACATATTTTTCTCATCTGTAAAATAAGTGACTTCTCTTATCTAATTTTTATTTAAGAAAACTACATAATTTTGCATTGTCTAATGATTTTTAACATTACTCTGCAACAACACTAGACACTTTGTTTGACAATTGTATATCCGAAATGTCAATTTTAACTAAAGAAAAAAAATAGTATAGAATGATTTTCTTAATGAATTTGTATTAGTTTGAAGACAAAACTTTAAAACACCTTTCATACTAATTTTAGTATGTAACTTGATTAATTAATATGTATTTTTGTGTTCACAGGTCTAGTTTTACTGCTGGCTTAACTGGAGCAGTTGCGTCCACCCCAATCGATGTTGTTCGAGTGAGTTTGCTCTTTGACTAATTTTCTTTTTGTTGAGTTACTTAATAGTTAAACAGTCATTTGTTAAAAAACTAATGTTTATATTAAAAAAATAATTATGCATATATATGTTGATATTCTTATTAAACTTTTATTAAAAAAAAATACTATTTTTTCCACTTACAATTTTGTATTTATTAACTGTCATTTAAAATCATGAGACTGTGTTGATATATTAAATGTGTATCATCAAGACGAAAACTGTTTTTTTTATGATTACAAAATATGAACAGACTAGATAGAACAACCTATTTTATTATGTTTTTTTACTGCTTGCCTGTCCATTCCATCTGAAATATTTGCACAGGAGGTTGTTACTTTTATCCTCAGATTGCATTCGGGTGTTACTGCAAATAATTATTTTATAACCAATGTTTTGCTTATTCAAAAGTTACTATACTTTTTTTTTAATCATATTTATATATTTATGAATAAAATTGAATTTGTTTTAGTATTCTTTATCAAAATCAATATTCTCTATCAAAATCAATGTTGATCAATTGTTTTAAAAAAATTCAAGATATACTTATTAATGGTTTAGTTACTTTTAATTTGGGTGCTTAACATGTTATGTAACCTTTTGTTTTAAATAAATTGAAAAAACTTGGTTAAACCCCCCCCCCCCCCAAAAAAAAAGTTTTTTCCAATCCTGATTTTTATATACTTGAGTTTTCGAGCTGCTGGACTTCTTTGAACACTTGGTTTAATCTTGCAACAAGGTGTGTAGTGTTTTTAAAAAGTGCATAAAGGTGCTTATTTTTGATTTGCGTTTTTTAAGCCCTTGAAGTTTCTTTTTTTATTCAGGGTTCGCAAAAATTGCTTAATTTACTATCTTTTTTAAGAGATTTTTTCTTTGCTGTGTCGATTATCGTTCTAAATTTCAAGAAGTGCAAGATTTTCGCAATTTTTCTCTGCAATATTTTTCTGAAACTAGTTATTTTAGCATGATTATGTAAAGTTTTTGAAAATGTTTGTGAATTTTATTGATTTTATATTTAAAATTAAGAACTTAAAATGATAGAATATTTTTTTTTCCAGCACAGATACTAATAATGATTTTTTTTTTTTTTTAACTATAATTTTTGAGTGCTTTAAAGTTGCTTATTTTTTGTTGAAAAATCTGGCTGTGCATCCTGTTGTAACAATGTGCAAACTAGCATTATTAATGAAAGATTTTTCTTTGGTTTTAGACACGCTTGATGAATCAAAAGAAGTTGCGAACAGCTATTGTTAGTGGAACTGAAGCTCAAGCACAAGTCTTATATACCGGTTCTTTTCATTGTGCTGTCCATGTATGTTTTTTGTTGTTGTTCTTTATATTGTTTTTAATATAAATATTACTTTACCCATTAAACTAATTCTATATCTCTATGCTAATTTGTGCTATGGTGGAAGGAGATTAAAATTTAAAACTCTAGTATATTATATCATATTTAACTGGATATAGATATTTTTTTATGTACTAATAACAAAAAAAAAAACAAATATTTAAAGATTTTTCCTTTAATTTCATTTTTTAATTTTTATGCTGAAAATTTAAAATGACTCAAGTAAATACGAAAATATTCTGTTTATGTAATTGACTTTTTAAACTCTGTGTTTATGTTTTGGAACAGAAATGAAACAAATGTAATAAGTATACATTTGAATTAAAGCGATGCATTTGCTGCTAAAAGGATTAATTTTTTAGTCCTAGGTTATAATTATTCTAATTGTTTATATAAGTTTAATAATAATTTATTCATTAACAGCACAAAAGGTTACTAATTTCATGTTTTTGTGTTTCAGTATGTTTTATTTTACATATAGGTTACTTATTTTGAAGAAAATATTTATTGCACTAAAAATGATTACTTAAAAACATAGCTTGGATAATAGAACAATTTTATGCAATTTACTAAAATAGTTGTTATTGCGTGTACAAAATTTCTTAACAATTTTGTGATTAATGATGTGTTATAATTCCATGCTTAAGATAATTAATTTTAAAAAAAAGATTTATATCAGTTAACACTTAAATTTTAGCTGAATCTATATATTTATATAAATTTATAAAGAATAATTATATGAAGAGCAAGAACAAAGCACTAATTTGCATTTTTTTTTAATTTTTCAATAATTTATTTGCAAGATTTTAATTTGACTCTTCATAGATTTATCTGCTAGACCCGAAGTTACTTGGTGATCTTTCCCCTTTTTTCAGTTTGTATACTGAGTATGCTAATATTGCAAATTTTAGGTTCGACCTATTTTGCCATCTCCTGCTCTTGTATTATTTAACATAAATCAAAATTCAGTTTAAAAACTTTCTATAAATTAATGGATTATTTTTTTTTTTTTTTAGTGAAGTGGCATGTATTAACTCTAAATTCAAAATGTGTGTGTTTCTTAATTGCACATAAAAATTTTTTCAACAGAATTTCATTAATCACTTATTAAGCTCTTCTATTTTGTTATGTATCTCACAATTATATTATTTATCTTTCTGGTGGCTTGAAGCCTTGCTTGGCTTCAGATTGATGTGTACCAGCTTGTCTGTTTAGTAAAGACGGCCTGCGTGCAATGCTGACAACATTGCCACAATCATGCCGCTGCTCACAAAATTGTAGAGCCTTAACCTCCGTTATCCTTTGCCTCCTAACTCGTTATTGCAAACTTTTATTCAAAATGGAACTCCCTATATATGTAATTAAGAAACATTTGCATTGCTATTTTTATTTTAATTTGCAGGTTTGTAGTTTTATAAAATATGAATAATAAACATTATATTCTAAGTTGGCGTTTTTCAAATTTGCTTAATTTATCGTTTTCTATAAATCTTCTTTCTTAGCTAAAATATTGATATTTTTTCTTTTATAGACTGTGCAAACAGAAGGACTGTTAGCTCTCTATAAAGGCTTTGTGCCAACGTGGGTCAGGTTAGGGCCCTGGAATATTATAGTATCCTTTTTATTTGTATACTTAATTGATCTGTTTAATTATTATGTGAAAGCTAAATTAAAATTAATTTTTAAAAAAAACCTTCTGTGGTTTATCATAATAATCAAATAGAGAATTTACTTTTTAACATAGTTTATATTTGCACTACCTTTTTTTGCCTTAAATTCAGTTCTTATATATTAATAACCTAATATTCCTAAATTTAATAAAAGCCTCTATTTTGTTTTATAAATTTATTTACAAAACACATACAAAGTTTTTAAATTAAAAAATATTTGGGGATTTGAATTCTATCTTTAATAAAATTATAGCAAGTTTTTAAATATCGACAAGGTTAAACATTTCACTGCACTTTTTCACTGTCCCATTTACATGTCACAATGTTAGATAAAGTGAATTCAAATGAAAAATTACTATACAGAGAATGTATTATGTCATAATTAGAGCCCGGATTTTGATGACCTAAAAAATCTCAATTAATGCCCTTAAAAAGTGCAAAAAATGCCCTTTAAAAGTGCAAATAATGCCCTTAAAAAATGCAAATAATGCCCTTAAAATGCGAAAATTGCGCTAAAAACGTTTTATGACATGACTTAAATAAAGTAAAAATATTGAACTAAAACAATTTTTTACTCTTTAAAATTATTATGAGTCATTTAAAAAAATATAAAGCAATGCAATACTTGTTCTACGTTCATTAAAGTTTGAAAAATATGTTTTATATCCTAAAATAACAAAAAAAAAGGAAAATATATTGACTCCAAAACATTTTCATTTTGTATAGAAACTTTAATGAATATAACAACTTCCATATCATAATATTACTATATATCAGAATTACATTAGATTATTAATTTATTTTTTTTAATATTTTGAAATGTAAACGAGCGTTTCTTGTTTGAAAGTTAATTTTTATACCTGAAGAAGCTTCTTTCAACGTCTACTGATGTTCTTGGTGCGTACTTGGAAAAAGACGGTCTCACTTACTGACAATTCTTCTTCAATTTGAAAAGATGTTGCTTCACCTGTTAATATCCTAGAGATTTTCTTCATTGTTTGGAAGCCAGTGTAATAATGAAAAATGATAAAAAATAATAAAAATTGGAAAAAATTAACAAAAAATTTAAAAAATGCTTTAAAATGCAAAATATGCCCCAAAATTTAAAGAAAAATGCCCTATAAATCTAAAAAAATGCTCTAAAGGACAAAAAATGTCCAAAAATGCAAAAAAATGCAAATGTCATCAAAATCCGGGCCTTAGTCATAATTATGATAAAATATGATTTTTTGTAACAAGAAAAAACATCTAAACTTGAAATCTAAAATAACAGAATACCATTAATTTAAATTATTTTATGGTGCTCCAAGTGAAATATTAGTGGGCTTGGACAAACGGATCCCTGTTAATTTCTAAACCTGACCTTGGTTAGAAATGAATTTTATTAATTTTTTTTTTTACTCTATTAATTACTTACATCTTTATCATAGAAATTTAAAACAAATATAGTCATTAAACTATGATTTAAATATTTTTGGTTACAATATTTTAAAAAAATTTTTTTTGTATTTTTTAATCTTTTGACACCTTTAATTAGTGCTTCTGCCTTTTGTAATATGAAATTATGTATCTAATTTTTTAAAGTTTATTGGAACCAGTTTTAAAAACAGTTGTGAAATTTCTTATGCAGGTTTTATAGTGTTTTAAAAGAAATTTTTGGTTAGAAAGCAAAAGGCTAGATTAGGTGTTTCCAACTGGCGGGCCGGGGGCCGCATCCGGTCCGCGAACTAAAATATATTAGTTGTCATTTTTTTGCGGTTAATTTTCGTAAAAAAACTATAAGGTAAAAACTCCACTTTTCTCGTTAATAAAAACCTAATTTCTTCATTTCTGTGAAATTTAACATACCAACGGTGCAAAAAAATTAATTTCTCAGGTTTTGCATCCAAGAAAATATTTATTCAAATACAAAAATAATCGTGTATGTTGCTCTCTTTAATTTTGTATTTTGTGAATATAATTTAGCATGTGCGTATCAGAAGTTTTCTCTAAGAAATTCTCTGATTTAACTTTTTGAAACCACTCATTTTGGACTAAAATATTTGCATACACATTTGTAAATTTAAAATGTAAATATCTATTCTCTGGTGGTTGCAGTAGACAAGCCTCAATTTTCTCATTGAATATTTTGAGTGCTATTATGTAAGTTTTAATACCAACCTTTGTAAAGTTTTATATCTTAATAATTAGATATCTGTTGCACATTAAAGTTATTGTAGCATGAATTTTTATTATGCATTTAATATTTTTAAAAATATGGTTAATAACAATTAAATATTTTTTAAAAATCTACTTCTTATTTTAATTTGTAATTCAATACTTTTGTTTTGTACAACTTTTTAAAATCTGAAAGTAATATTTAATGTTCCTTCAAATATAAAAGAGTCCTACATAAAATTTTGATAAAGTTGCGGCCCTCCATTTGATTTTTGTTTTTAAATGTGGCCCTCGACCTCATGTAAGCTGGAAACCCCTGGGCTAGATAAAGACTATTCAAAAGCCACGGGTTGGTCATTTTTGAAATGTGTCTTTAATAATTTTACTCAAGAAATTTTCAGAATGTTGCTTATAATCATCCCTGTGCATATATATATGTAACATAAAAAGCTTCTATTAATCTTTTTGTGTTAGTTTCTTCGTTAAAAACAACTCCTTATTTATTTTTTTATGTTTTGAAGAAGCATTTATTATAATCCTGCGCCCGTTTCATCAGTTCTTATAATCCTGCTCGGCTTGTAGTATGATTCGGTCGGACCGAGCAGGAAAACAGACACAGGATTTTAATTAAAGCAGAGTAACTTTTAATACGTCATTCTTAGTTGAGTGGGAGCGAAAATGTGATGTTCACTCTATTGACGAACAGTCTTTCTGGTAGGGAAAATCTTGCAAAAAGTCCGAAAATGTCTCTATTTAGGGAAAAGAGGGAAATTTCAGAAATTACTATTGGTTAATTAAATAGATCACACGATTCCCACGAAGCTTAGAGGGAGAAAAATCTTTATTTAAATTTATGCATAGTTGAACCAAAAATAGATTTAGAAACAGGATGTGGCTTTTTAAAAGTATGATAAATTGTTTCGATTTGAAATTAATTAGTAATAAATAAGGAGTTGTTTTTAACGAAGAAACTAACACAAAAAGATTAATAGAAGCTTTTTATGTTACATATATATATATAAAACTACTTGAAATTGAAAATATTTTTATCCTTATATTAACAAAAAGCTTAAATCAACTATATATTAATTCATTTTACTTAACAAATTTTTTTCTTTCTAACTTTAAAAGCAATTTACTATCATTTGATGCTTATTTATATGTGAAATCTGTATTGAAAAAGACAATATTTTTTGCAGCAAACCTTTCAAATTATTAATCTTTTTGTTTAATGACATACTTTACTCTCCTTAACCTATTTTTTAGTTTTTTATAATGTATGAACAGATGAAGAAATTTCATTAAGAAGAGCTTACCTTGAGTTTTTTACCACTCTTGGACAAGTAACTTAAAAGCCCTTTTAGTGTGTATTGAAGAAAACAATGGCCTATGCTTAAAACAATTTTGCGGCTTCTGCACTCATTATTTTTCATGGTTGTGTCGGAGAGTTTGCCTGCCCCTGCAGTATTAGACATTTTTTTTAAAAAAAAAATTATGAAATCTTGTTAGGACAATTTTAGAGTCAAATCATCTTGTTTATTTATTTATTTTGTTTTGTTTTAAAAGTGTCTATTTTCAGCAGATTTACTGGAAATTTATATTCACACTTACATATATATACATATTGTACATATTCTTCTTTATACATACCTTTCTTGTTTTCATTGTTCCAAATGTGATAAAATTCTAATGATAAATAAAATTTTATCTCCCTTACTATTGCTTACTTGTCTTTCTTTTAGTAAATTCCAATATTTTTTGAGTGTTTTAACTAAGGTAATTGGGAATATTGTTTGAAATATGGTTAATAATTTTTTTCTTTTAACATTGATAAAAAAAATTTCTCCATAGCATTAATAAAGCATATAAATCATTAGTTAGCTTCTAAATCCAAAGATATACCTGCACAAACTTTTACCTAGCCTTATATATGAGTTCATAATTCTTTTTAATTCTAATTTCTTTTTGCCTTAAAGATAAACAAAGTAAAGATTTATGCTTTTTTAAAAATTTCATTGCGTATTATAACTGACAATTTAATGTGCTACATAGTGATAATAGATAATAAAAGCAGTTTTTTTTTTAAATAAAAAGTATTTTGTTTTTATGCAGTCATATTTATTTTTAACTATATTTTTGCCATTTTGCTATAGAATTAGAGAAATAATAATTTAAGTTAGTGAGGGGCATTGGTAGCCCAGTGGTTAGATAATTTGACTCCCTGAGACCCACAGAGTACATTTAATCTATGTGCCCAGAGAATGTTAAATCGAAAGCCCCGTGGTCAGTTGCTGAGTAGCACCATGGGTACAGGGATCTGGAAAAAATTTCCTTCCCCCTCAGATCTATGTCTTAATTTAGTTGACTGAGATCTATTTGTGAAAATCTGAGCTAAGGCATACTTTCACCCTTGCAGTGCTCTCTTGCTAAACGATAGGTGCATCTATGGCCAAAATATCTTATTCGCCATTCATCCTGGAAAAACAAACCCTTCAGGATGTGCTGTCCTCTGTGTCAGTATTTCCCAGACTTATGACTTTTTGTGCACTCTTTCTAAATTTTTCCTAGCGCTGTGTACCACTTATAAAAAATGAATGTATTTTTTACTGTAAAAAAAATTGCACAAAAGTTAAAAATCACAACTGGCTATTGACACCACTAATTTTGAACTGTTAACTCTGCAAAAAAAAGCCTATAGAAAAATACGTTATCGTAAATCATCATGGCTAGCTTTATTTTGAAATTAAATTTTTTAACATTTTTGTTTGTTGCACAATATTTCGCACTGGAGGTACGCTTACCACACTTTGGGAAACACTGCTCTATGTCATAGCAGAGTATATTATTCGGGGTGATGGGTCTCATGGGAATTGAACCTTCAATAAAATTAGTGTACATGCATAGTATATTCAAAAGTAGAACAACTGCTGCCACCTAACGTTGAGAGCACGAAACACAGTGGAGAATAAGGTCCATTTTAGTGGTAGAAAATTAAAATCTAAAGTTTGCATAGTTTTGTTTAGACTTAATATTTTAAAAATCTCACCTGCACAAGATAACTGTAATAAAATGGGGTTTTATATGTAAGTTTGCCATTACGGAAGAAAAAAAATTGCCAGAAAGTGTTGCGAGTTGGTATCTCTGATACAGTGTTGTAGAACTAGACATGTTTTTTTTTTTTTTTTTGTTAGAACATAGTCTCTGTGGTGTGAGGTTTGTGCACCAATAAATAGTAAAGATGACCGGCGGGTTTAAAAATACAAAATTCCAGTGTCAAACTAAATATTATAATCGTAAACCATTGACCCTTTTAGTGGACGGGAATTTAGTATGAGATTTGCACAATACAAATACATATCGCATTTTTATAGTTATCTTTGAATTTTATTCAATATTATTTTATTAACTTTAAATAAACATAATTTTAATTGTACATTCCTTTAATTATTCTATTAATTAAATTAAAATAAATTTCAGCATTAAATTTTCGAATTTCATGTCCTTTTACTCTTTAGCAAACTCAAAGAGACCAACTCTTTGTCCCAACGATGTCTACTTTACTAAGAATTAGAACTCTCCCCCAAGAGTAAAACGTAACGTGCCTGAACTAGTTATTTCAGCTTGATTATTAGGAAACCAATAAAATACGTGGATATTCAAAACTGCAATTATTTTTGTGCTTAGGTAAGGTAGCAAAATTGGACGGGTTTGAAGATTAAAAACCGGGTAGTAAAGTTCTTTTGCTGACCGGGAACCCGGTATATTCCTAGCTTAGATTTTTTAAAAGAAATTTTAGTCCCTCTGTTACCACATAAAGTTTCAAATAACTGGCATAGAATATGCTTACATCCGCGCTAGTGCAACTTTAACCAGTTTTCAACCAAAGATGTGTAAACGCAAAATTTAAATAAATATTTTTTTTATTAACACTGTTACGTATATTTTCCCTTTTTTTTCTATTTTTCTGCTATTATCATGGGTAAGGAAGACATCAATAAAATTTCCGCAATTCAATTGGAGTAAACACTTTCTGTTGAGATATTTTTGAACTACTCTCGTTTCTTAATTTGAAACGATAAAACAAAAATTTATTAGAAACTAGTGTTATCAACTAAAATGGTTTGTCTGATGGTGCATACACGCAAAATTTTATTTTTTAAATTAAATATTATTTTTTATGCACTAAACTTTGTTTTGTGTCTTAATGAATGTAATTTTAGCATATTTAAATGAAAATAACATTGCATTTTATAAAATTTCTGTGCTTGGCCTGACATGCGTAAACTAAACCTTATTATTTATTATTAGTTTATTAAGAAAAAGATCTTACCGTATATACGAGAATCCGGACATTTTTTGTCGTAACCTCGACTTCATTTATAAACAAAAGGCGTTATGATTTTTTTTGTTCTTCTTTAAATAGTATGGAGAATAATTGCAGGAAGAACAGCTGTTTAAAACAGCTGAAAAACTCCGTTTCAAACGATAAAATTGTAAGTCACTACCCTTCAAATGCGTTGCTTATAGCCATAGATTAATTGTCTGTAAATAGATTTTGTTGAGCCGTTTTCACGCAGCTATGTTACCTTCAGTTATTATGGTAAGCGATTATTGATTTTATATAAATGAGGAGCAAGTGAATTATCATAATCACCGTGTTTTAAATTTTTATTTTATTATTATTTTCGCTTATTCTCATTTTCATTTAAAACAGTAAAGCTTTTAAATTCTCCGTTGCCTTTATTTGATATTTGAGTGATTATTCAAATATCGTTTAATACTGGGTTCTTAATTTTATTTTACTGTATTCTTAACCTTTAGCCCATAGGCACGAGATATGGAGGAGATTTTCCTGGAGACTCGTATCGCTTATAGGAGTTTTTCCCGGAAGGACTAAAAACTGGGTAACTATTTCATTTCTAGCTTGAAATGAATGGTCCAAAAATAAACTAGAAATGAAATGATTTTACTTTTCGCATTTCCGGAGGCAGCTCCCTGGAAAAGTTTAATTCATGACGGTCGGTCAATAGCTCGAATATCCTCGTGACCACTAGGTTAAGAACCATGGGTATGACCTCTCCTTCAAAACAAGTGACGACGAAACGAATTGTACTGTAGTCAAATGTTTCCAACATTAAACTTGAATGTTCTCAATATTCGTTTGTTTCAAAAGAAGGAGGGGTCAAATCCTTTTCTTTACCGACCACATCGTCTGTCCGTAGCTGCGTTAAGCAGTTCACATACATATGTGAGCTTTTGCGCTAGACACAAAGAATAGCTTATGAATTAAAAAAAATTGTCAAATGGATACCTCTCTCCCCCAAAAAACATACAACCTACGTTATGGCGGAAGGGCTATATCTTTTGGGAATTACTTATTTATATCAGTTTATAAGCTAAATACACAAGAACGCTTTATAAACCCTAGAGGAGCAAAACGATACAAACAGGATTACTGCGGAATTTACCTTTCCGCTTTAGTGCACTTAGTGAAAAGGTGACACCTTTTGGCCACGAGGCCCCCCTATTTATTTATTGTTGCACATTCTTATGTAGGTTTGTATGTTCACTCAAGCGCGAAGGTGGTGGGTTCAAATCCCGCCGTAACCCGGGATGTATTTTTTGTTATGTTCTTCTCTAAATTGTTCTATCTGTTCTTCTACTTGACAGAGGTCTATAAGCCTAAATTGAGCAAACAAGCCAGCAAATGTATGTAATTTCAATATGCTCATTACTAAGTAAGCTTATAAGCCTTTGTAAAATTGAAGGACAAATAGCACAAGTTAAAAAAAAGATATCACAAAGATGCGCGCAGTGTTTGAACAGGATTCAAATCTGTTACCTCTACGCTACAGGGCGTTTGATGTGACGGCGAAACCACTTGGCCAGGAAGACCTCTAGAAGCTTTTTTAGCAAAGCTTAAGTCGGTAAAAAATTATAGCATTGGCATAAAGAAATTAATCTATTAAACATTCAATATACATTTAAATAAATAGTGACACTTGTGCTCATGAAACCTGTTTAACTTTTGTATTCATTCCGTACCTTTGTTAATAGTTGAACCAGTTCACCTTTTTTAAGAACGGCAATCGGTTTAAATCTTTGGGTCCGCTCCAGTTGAACTTTTTATTAAAAATGTCAATAACAATATTTTAATTGCAAATATCAATGCACTATACGAAATCAATACTTTTTTAATGATTATAACCGTATATTTTAAACGCCAATCTGTATTTCGGCTAAATTAAAGTTGTTTTTTTTTCTGCTGGGGAATAATGCAATTGTGTTGTCTAAAATTTAAAAGAGATCTTTGTTTTAAATTTTATGAAATTGCTTGATGGTAATCAAAATACTTCAGTAATATTATGCGAAATGCCTATGAAAGCGAGTTAGCTGTTCTTACATAGATGAAATATCTTGTGAAGCAAACGGTAAGTAAGTTTAGTTAATATATCAAACAGTTTGTTTTCTTTACCTCATTTTTTTCAAAGTAATTTTTTATAACTATTCTGTACTATTAATTGAAATACAAAAAAGTAGTTTATATTAATCTCAAATAAATGTTAGACATGAACAAACATGCCTGAAAATAATTGTTCAAACTCCTTATTAAAACCAGGTAAAGTAGTTTACGTAAATCACTAAATGAAATATTGGACGTAAACACACATTCTAGCTTTTTAAAATGAACCGTTTAGTTTTCAATGAATGTTTTTCCTCCCAAACCCAACAAATTAATTGTAATGCTTTACATGAATGGTGATTTTATAAATAAAATGATAATAAAGACAAACTAAAAGTTCCATCTTATTAGCAGAGAAAGCAGAATTATAATTTGAAAGACAATTAATAATAAGAGCCTAGACGATGAAGTAAAACAAAATAGTACCTGCAATCCTCATGATTATTAAGTTATAAAAGTTTAAAGCTAATGTACCGAACCTCTGGTTTTAAGAAAAAAGTTCTAAAAAATGCATGTTTATGCATTCTAAATTTAAGTTTCTTTGAAAAAGAAACCTCGTTTAAAATAGTCTTTGAAAAAAATCATAAATTTTTATAGCAAAAATAATTTCATACTCATAATATATAAAATAATTGTAATATATTTTTTTAAAGCTTCTGAAAATATCGTTTTTTAAAGTCGCAATTAACATTCTTTTTTTTTCCCGGTTGTCTAAAATTAGTGACAAAATTTATCTCTTGTAACTCAGAACACTGAAATTCGACCGATAAAAATTTATCTACTTATTGATTCTTAACTTGAAAACAATTCGTCTGCATAAAGCACTGACACTTCACTAAGTTTAAAGTCTGCTAATTTGCGATCATAATTTTTCTTTGTTTTCAAAGATTTTCACCTGCATGGTTCCAACACTATCAGTGATCAGATCAATATGCTTTCAAAAAGAACTTAGAAAATAAATTGTTCATCATAAGTATTCCAAAATTATTTATTTAGAACAAAATAAAAATGTTGAAAAATAGATCTTCTAGTTATCCTCAGGTAAGTTGATTGCCAAGTCTGATTAAAAAGTTTTGGTTTGTATTGTATTTTTATTCTTATTTAATAAAACAAATTTTTAAATTATTTCTGGTACTTAACACGGGAACTATGCATTTTGCAATATACCTGCTTTGCTATATGTGCAGCTTTCTTTACGTTTTATTACTTTTCTTTATGTTTATTAATTGTTTTGATTTTGTACCTTAAACTACTTAAAATGACTGGATACAACTTTGTATTTATTAGTTTTCCATTTGAATTACTTCTATAATGATTGTTAATGTATCGTAATATGTACGGTCAAATATTCGACTGTGTTTTGTATTTTTGAAATAACCTAAATTTATATAGCTTTTGCACCATTACACATAATACACATTAATTGTTGGGTTGTTTTTCAATTTATTATGTTTATCACGTGCATTTTGTTTATTGCATTTTAATAATTTTGACTAATTACGAGTATTTAAATATGGTCATATCGATTATTCAAAAAATTTTCAACTATACATTTTTGCTCAATTCTAACCAAGTGTTAAAACTATTTGTTATGCAGCTAAAAGATTATATATATATATATATATATATATAATCAGTAATTAAGGCACTGAACTGTCACTGTGAAGAAATGTGATTAACACAGTTTAAAGTTCAAACAGTTAAAGAATCCTATTAACTTTGATAATCTTTTGGGAACTTACCACATTCTTTGTCAGTGTGACCTTGGCTGTTGAAATCTTTGTTGGAATCATCCAGAGGAATCACCACATTGTTGAAATCTGTCAACCGCGTTGTTGGAATCTTGTACATAAATTCAATTGCTATAATTCTAAAATTATTGCCACCTTAGTCACATTAGCTCAACTCGGTGCTCTGGAATCTTGCTTTATTGATATGAATGCTGATTCCCTTGTTAATGACATTAGTTCCTCACCACCTCTCTGTAGCGCGTGGAAATGCATTTTATCCTGATTTGCCAGTGTGGTTTTTATTGTTCGGTTTTTCATCTTTTTATCTCTCTGCTACTGTGGTTTTCTAGTATTGTTGATCACCTTTATTTTTCTATTTTTTCTTTGGCTTCTTTACTCTTTTTATATAAAATCACTTTGTTTCTTCCCATTCACTTCTGACAAGTCTTGAGAATGGGCGCCTATTTTTGAAGCTCTTGAAACATAACTACTGTTTTTTGCTGTCTCTCAATTTCTTAAGTGAATGAAGTTTTCACTCAGGTAATGTCTGTTGAGATTTTTTTAAGCTTATATTGAAATTAGATGAGATTAAATTATTTGATTTCACTGCAAATCGTACATTTCTATTTTCTTTCTGTTTTTTTCCCCATTGAATTTTCAAATTATTGGTGATTTTGAGACTTTCTTTAACAGCTCTTCGCAACAAAATTTTATTACGTTTACCACTTATGATTATAATTTTTAATCTTAAAGTCATGGTGGCTCAGGGGATGGAGCGTTCGCCTTCCAATGAGGTGTCCCTGGTTCGAATCCCAGAGATGGCTGGTCGATACGAATTCCACACCCGGCTCGCACCGACCACAGTGCTGACGTAAAATATCCTCAGTGACACATGAATCATGGGCTAGTCCCCTTGCTGTCAGGCTAACCACAGGAGGTTTTCGTGGTTTTCCTCTATATGTAACACAAGTGCGGGTTAGTTCCATCAAAATTCTCCACCATTACTTGATTCAGGAGTTCCCCTTTGTTTTCTGGATTGGATTCAAAATTACAAAACTACGGAGTTGAACATTAATAGTCGTAAACCCGAAATTGAGTTAGCTGTGTTCAACTACGGTTATAAAATAAAATAAAATTCTTAATCTTGGAAATAGTTTAATATTTTTTCATGCTTTGTTGTCATGTGTGTCGATATTACTTTTAAACTTTTGAAATCAGCTTTTATACGTGTTTCGTGGGATAAATAATATTTTCCGACCGATAATAATTTTGCGAAACAAAAAATTGCTTATGTTTTGTTAAGCCTTGAAATAATTGTATAGGCTTAAAATAGATAATAAAATTGCGAAGTAACATTGTTCACAAATTTTAAATGGAAATATTTGTATTTTTCACAAAACTTGAAATCTTGAACAAGTCACAAATAATTAGTATTTTTTTTTTTTTTTAAATCCTACGCATAAAGCAATCATTTAGAGTTGTTATATTAGTAGAATATTGCCATCATTAACCAGTATTTAAAAAAAAAAAAAATCAAAATGGAAGTATACAAATTTAAAAAAAAATACCTCTCCAGGAAGATGGGAGTATAAACGGTAAAAGTAATTTGAGCCCAGTAATTGTTCAAGAAACTTTAAATGATGATTAAACCAAACAATCATAAAATTGATAAATTGGTTATATATAAATTGGTTAAAAAGAGATAACAAATGGTACGGAACTGAACTCAAGTTCTTGAGAACGAGAGTTCGAATCCAGGCAGCAGAAGACACCCAGTGTAGTAAAGGGTGACTGGTGCACGCTAAATCTGTCGGGTCGCAAAGTCCTCCATGTTCCCATAATAAATTATGCCTCTGGGTGTACTGGATAGGAGATTGAGTAGTCTCTGGTTCAGGTCAAAATTACGATCTGTGGATCAATGAATGGTTGTATGAATGGGTCCGCCAGTAAACGGGTGTGATGTATGAGTGTGATGAACGGGTGTGACAGAAATCAAATTCTTGGCCATAGATGGCGCCACTGGAAAACAAGAACAATCGAATCCCTAGTGCTTTAATGGCTTACAATAACAACAGACATAATAAAGAAATATTATAATATTGGAGTTTGGTCATAAATATTTATAAACAAAAAACCAAATAAAAAGAACTTTCAAGTTTATTAAGAAAAATCTTACTATTATAATAGATTGAACTGCAAAAAAAAAATTATGGATCGATTTTAAAAATCTTAACAATAGATAAGGAAATGAACTTTGCTAAAAATCGATAAACTTTAATATTGAGATTGGTAATTAATTTGTGTCCAAAATGCAAAATAAGTTCGTGAGATAAGTAATGATTTTTCGACAAGTTACTCTCAAAAAATGTAGTTTTAAAGTTAGTCTTACATATTAACATTCGATTATTGCTTCGAGAATTATTAACTGTTAAACTTGTAGTAAAAAATATCACACGGGTCGCTCTGCAGACCTCAGAAGTGAAACTAGAGAGTTAAAATACTTGCTAAAAGGACAATTTTTTTATGAACTTAGCAACACTGCTTTATTTTCTTCGAAATTCCAATTTGCTCAAAAGCTATGGCAATTTTAATTCCCCCTTTAGCGACTTTTTAAAATTTTTTGCTTTGAATAATGACTAATTATTGTTTTAGAAAAATTAAACTCTCTGAAAATCTTTATTTTATAAGTTCACTCTTGACTTGAAGTTAAATGTAACAAAAAATAAATAAATACACAAAAAAGGAAGAAAAAAAAAGAAGAGTGATTTGTTGTTACCACATATAAATCTTAACGTATGCATCGAAATTTTTAAAAATATAAATGACTCTAGAGAAATTTGTTTTTTCCAATTTGAATTATTATAGGATGCTTCGGCTATCGCTGTATATTATTAAAAAGTAAAGTACTTCCTATTTATAATTTCTTTTTGTGTCCAGCTCTCTGTATTTTCAGGTTTATTTTCATTTTCAAGTACTACTGATTATTTTTTATGCCTATTTCTTAAATGAGATGACTACGACATGTTTTTCGATATAGCGATGAAAATCCTGTTAAAAAAATAACCATTCAAATACCAGAGGGAAAAAGAGAAAGAGGAAGACCTAGAACAAGATAGATAGAGAAGTGGTTAAAGGACTTGGGAGTTAATAGATTGATAAATTTAGCATTGAATAGATCTAGATGGGATAAACTGACTGAGACAGCCTTGGCCTGTAACCGACTGTAGTGCCTTGGAAGAAGTTAAATATTCAATTCGATACGATTAATTAAATGTTCTTACGTGCAATTATAATAATTCCTTATTTTATTACGGGGGGGGGGGGGGGTGGAGCCTTTTAGTATTAATAAAAAATATTCTTAAATTTTTCAAAAATAAACTTCTATTAAAAAAATTTATTTTTAAAATATTTGATTTATTAGATATATTAGATTTTAATTGATTAGCTTCAACTTAAATAAATAAGATTTCATCGCACGAATTTTGCACGTAAATCTTTCATCCATTAACCATAATATATTATTATTAACTAGTGTTTTACTATTATTAACTTATTAATATTATTAGTAACTAGTTTATATCCATCGTTGAACAGCCGACCCAATTTTGATTTAACGTCTAGCAATGTTCAACTCCGCTGCCTTGTCATTTTTAATCCAATCCTGAAGACAAGGGAACTCCCTAATCAAGTAATTGGAGAAATTTCGTCTTCGTTGAAGATTTTTTGATGAAACTAACCAACATTTGCGTTACACGGGGAGGAAAACCACGAAAGCTTGACGGCAAGGATACTCTTACCTATGATCCGTCTACCACTGAGGATATTTTACGTTAACACTGTGGTCGGTGCGAGCCGGGTGCGGAATTCGTATCGACCAGCCATGGCTGGGATTCGAATCCAGTTCACCTCATTGGGAGGCGAATGCTCTATCCCCTGATCCACCACGGCTCATTAACTAGTGATTGTGAATTTTTTGAGATGAATTTTTCTTTAGCATTTTAAGCCTACGTAAGTCATGTCTTAATATAGCAATTGTATTTCGTTAGTGGATTGTTTATTGATATACAACATACATTTGCAGGCTTGTGTGCTCAATTAAGGCTTATAAACCTTTGTCAAATTGAGGAACAGATAGCACAATATAGAGAAGGACATCACAAATAATACATCCAGGGTTACGGCGGGATTCGAACCTGCCATCTCCACGCTTAACAGGGCGTTTGGCGAGCGATACCGCTCGGCCAGGGAGGCCCCTCGCTAGCGGAAGGCATTTAATATTTCCCGTTCTTATGTTGAACACTCATTTTCCCTCTTTCTTTTTATGATGTATTTAATACCAGATCATTTTTAGAGATGATTCGCATTTTTTCTAATAAGTATATTTTATTCACGTTATTCCTAAGATTGCTTACTTTTATTTTCTAAGTCACGTTATATGTTCGCTCGCTGCAACAACCGGAGTGGATATTGATTATAACAAGTAAAATTAAAAAAAAAAAAAAAGAAGAAGAAAAAAAAGCTAGTGTTTGGGGAAAGAAAAGAAGCTAGCTAATGAATCTGTGAATAGAAAAATAAATTATAAACATATGTTTTTCGATGTAGCTGTCGGCGGTAACATATATTATTATTTCGCGTTCTGGAGTACCATTAACCTGCAATTAAAATTGCTAAATAAATAATTACAAAATTTGATTTAAAAAAATCACAAACATCTCAAGCGCTCTCTTAAAAAATCAAATGGAATTTGGGTAATATTATCTAAGTGGGCAAGGCCGGATTTACGTATAAGCTAAATAAGCTGTAGCTTGGGGCCCCGAGATGGCAAGGGCCCCCAGATCCCAATTCTTTTATCTTTTTAAAAAAAGTTTTATTCGGAGCTGGGACCCTCTGAAGCCCAAAATATACTTTTTTCTTCGTTTTTACATTGTCGGACGCTTTTCAAAATCTAATCGAAGTGTTTGCAAATATAAAATAATTGTTACTCTTCACTTTTCTAACCAAAAGAACAATAAAGCAATAACAGTTTTTTTTTTATACATTTTTTAACATAATAAATTTCAAAGTTTAAATTATTAATTATCTAATAGCTTATAATATTTGACCACTGTTTGCATTGATATTTTTATACTTAAATTAGAAACTTTGTCAAATTAAAAAATATGTTTTATAAATAATTTTTTAAGAGGTAAAGAACTGGGTTAAACCTTCGTACTAAAGGGTTATTTTTCCACTTTGTTTTGAAGGAGGAGTATTTAAAGAACCAACAAAGCTATAAGTAAGTGTCTAAAGAATGCGATAATTTTTTTTAAAGAAACATCATATCTAATAGAATAGTTATTTACTGAGGAAAAGTAAAAAAACTGAAGCAGCATTGTTATAATGAATATAAAGTTTAATCCAGTAATTTGAACTGTATGGAGAGAAATATATCGATTTTTTTTTATAGTATTTTTTTTTAATATTTTGTGATTTTTTTTCTTTCTTTATTTAAATGGTGGGCCACTATTCAATTCCCTCTTTGACAGGCCTACCTGCCAAACTTCTTGATTTGGTCAATTCTGGATGAAATTGAGGTAACAGATGTGATTTTATTTTAATTTTACTAATAGATTTTGAATTTGCTTGATAGAGCATTGAAATCAAGTGATCATCAGCTAAACAAATGTTTAAATATGAAAAAAAAAAATTGTTCAAACCTCTTGTATGATCCGATTTTTCATGTTTCCCCTAAGTATGAAATATATTTAATTTGTAATATTATATTTCGTGCACAAAATTCATTTATTTAGTTAGCTTATGATTTAAAACTTTGTTGTCATTAAAAGGGAACATATTATCTTTTAATCACTAATGAGACAGGTTGGACGAAAGACATCAAAGCCAATGTGAATGAATAGTAAAACTAGAAGGTGTTTCTAAAATTCGGATATGCTTTCGGCTTTTAATTTTTTTTTTCTGTCACAAAATTTATCAGGGGCAATTCGTTAGATTTCAATATGGGTTATGTTTTCTCATTGGTTAAATATTAACACATTTGAACTGTTTTCTACGGTATTATGATGAAATTAACAAAATTTACCACATTTACTACTGAACAGCATGGTAAAAATCTATATTTTTACTATATTAATTTCAATAAGCCTATCGCCACGGGAAAAAATTGCCCTGTTTATTAGTGCTCTCATAAATGCTGTAAATTTAACTATGTTCTAATAGCTTTAGCCATTCCTTTTTTTTTTCTCAGTGTGGTCAGTACCATGATTCGCATTTCTTAAAAAGTACTGTATTGCCGCATGCGAACAGATGTGTTTTTCTCAAAATTTCAGAAGGTCTACTTCGGCACCTTAATTTTTAAAAAAAATATTTTTTCGCAAAATTGAGGGAAAAAAAACACGTATCTAAAAGTTTTATACAAAGAACATGTCCGGAAATTTTCAACAAAATCAAGAATGTCAAGTATCCAAAAGATTCTTAGTTTATTAAATTAAAAAAATTAAATAAATAATACCTCGCAAGGTAGGTGTTTATTTAAAAATATGCATGTTAAAAAACTAATAATTTAACAATTAGTTCAAAAACTAGAAGACTCCGTCCCTTGTTTACCAATTCTTGTGGTTGCTTCTCATTAATCATTGCAGATTAAGAAAAAAAAGGTCTATTTCTTTTTTTGCAAAAATTACGATTAAATTGCCATTTACATTTTGAAGATGACTAAATTAAGGCAAATCAATAAAAGAGGTAGCAGTCAATGAAATTGAAAAATTGGTACCTCTCGCAAAGTTATTACTTAGTGCAGATGGGCTCAAGAGTTAGAGCATTCGCCTCCGAATGGAACCGGATTCAAATCCCAGTGATGGCTGGTCGATAAGAATTCCACACCCGGCTCGCACCGACCACAGTGCTGACGTAAAATATCCTCCGTGGTAGACAGATCATGGGTTAGAGTCCCCTTGCTGCCAGATTAATCGTGGGAGGTTTACATTTTGAAGATGACTAAATTAAGGCAAATCAATAAAAGAGGTAGCAGTCAATGAAATTGAAAAATTGGTACCTCCCGCAAAGTTATTACTCAGTGCAGATGGGCTCAAGAGTTAGAGCATTCGCCTCCGAATGGAACCGGATTCAAATCCCAGTGATGGCTGGTCGATAAGAATTCCACACCCGGCTCGCACCGACCACAGTGCTGACGTAAAATATCCTCCGTGGTAGACAGATCATGGGTTAGAGTCCCCTTGCTGCCAGATTAATCGTGGGAGGTTTACATTTTGAAGATGACTAAATTAAGGCAAATCAATAAAGAGGTAGCAGTCAATGAAATTGAAAAATTGGTACCTCCCGCAAAGTTATTACTCAGTGCAGATGGGCTCAAGAGTTAGAGCATTCGCCTCCGAATGGAACCGGATTCAAATCCCAGTGATGGCTGGTCGATAAGAATTCCACTCCCGGCTCGCACCGACCACAGTGCTGACGTAAAATATCCTCCGTGGTAGACAGATCATGGGTTAGAGTCCCCTTGCTGCCAGATTAATCGTGGGAGGTTTTCATGATTTTCCTCTCTATGTAACTCAAATATGGGTTAGTTACATGAGAACGACCTCCATGAAGACAAAAATTTCTCCCAATACTAGATCCTGGAGTTCCCTTGTCTATTGGATTGGATTCAAAATTACAAGGCTACGGAGTTAAACATTAGTAGTCGTAAAAATGGGAGTTCGAATCCAGTCTGTCGAAGAATACCCATGTTTTTAAAATGGTGACTGGTGCATGTTAAATCTTTCGGGGTACCAAAGTCCACCAAGTCCTCATATCAAATCTATACCTCTGGGTACTGATCCAGGAGTTCCCCTGCCTTCTGGATTGGTTTCAAAATTACAAGGATACGAAGTTAAACATTGGTAGTCGTAAACTCAAAGTTGTGTCGTTTGTTCAAAGGCGGTTATAAAAATAATTTTCTTGCATTCTTTCCTTGCATATTTTCTGCACACCTTTATAATTTCATGTTTCTAAGTCTTATAGATTTTGAGTAGCAAAAGAAAAATGTAACGTTAAAAAAAACAATTGAGAAAAAAATTCGCGAAAAATAATTTAAAATAACATGTATTCAGAATTTCAAAAAAAAAAAAAAAAAAAAGAAAAAAAAAAACTCTGTTAAATATATAATGGCTCTTCCTGCTTTTTATTATTTGCTTAAATTGTGCTTATGATGATCTTAAAATTTGTTTCTGCTGTAACTTTTTTTCCTCCTTCGAAAAATATGTGCAATAAAAGAAAGGTTCTACATTAAAGTCTCATCACAATCACATTTGACAATCAAGTACTACTATTATCAATTTTTTTAATAAATTAATGTTAATAAAAAATGACAGTTTACTTCAGGTGTATAGAAATCGAATTGAATTTATAAGGGCCCCGCCAAGCTTAAATCCGGCCCTGTAAGTGGGAATTTAAATTTATGTCAGTAGAACAATTATCAAATGCCTCCCGAAAAATATGATTCGCATTTAAAAAGAAGCCATTGATTATACTAAATGGAAAGATAAGATTTTCAGGTGTAATTGTTTTAAAGTTCAAAAAGCGACTGATAAAATTAGCGTCAAAATTGTTTCAGTAGTTTTGACGCTGCTTTTGATAATATGTGAATGGAGCGCAAACGATCAGATATTTTTACCTTGCCAATAAGGTGGTCCATGGAAGAAGTATACTTTTGTTTTATTATTTATTTTGCCATTTAAAATAGATTAGAATGTATTTAATAAAATGTACAATTAATATATTTTTAAATTGAAATTTATAATTACAGTGTAGTTTTTCTTTAACGAAATCGTTTGGTCCCAACTGAAAAATGTGCTAAAGAGAAATTTCACTGTTTGATGATTAGAGATTTTTGTAGTTTTCAACAAATCTTACAAAAGTTTTAAACAGTGTTAAATTCAAAAGTATATCTTTTGACTTCTAATTAAAACCAAATATGCTGATTAATTAATGCGAACTAGTAATTGCGTTACAGAATCAGACACAAAAACGTACTTTCTCGGAATAGACACGTTTTTTTTTCGATGGAAAAGTATTCTTAATTTTCAAATTCGGGAAAAGTGTTTCTGTCCCTTAATATCAATTTATTATTTGACGTATTTGGCCATATCCCCGGAATTTTTAAGCAAATGGATGATGTTTTGCAAAAAAACATAAAATTAATTTTTTCAAATGTGAAAAAGTAATTTTTAAAACTGTTTAGTTATTTTTTTATTGGTTAATTTATCGCTATTGAAACTATTTTGTATTCTTAAAAACTATTTTCTAACAAGACTTAAAAAGTTATATATAGCTTTTTGTTGGAAATTTTTCATCCCAAAAACTATTCAACGGATTTTGCTCAAATTTTGTATAGATTTTAAATGACATAGAAAAGGATGTAAAAATTTATATACCTTAAAATTCTATGTTTTTTTCGACTTTTATTAAATAAAATAATAAAAAGTAAAGAAAATATTTTTTACATTAAATTATCTTTGGTTAAACTAATTTTATGATTATCCTTAATTTCTTTTTTTCGTTTCAAAGCTTTTTTAATATTTATAGCTAAATACTTAGGAAGTGAAGTCAACACAAAATGACCAAAAAAATTCTACTATAGTCTTGTCAAAACTATTGGAATCATATTTTTCAGATTGCGTCTACCCCCCCCCCTCCTCCCATATTTTATTATTCGAAAATCCAAATCCGTTGGGAGAAAGGTATGTTTATTCAGAGAATTTTGTGTCATTTCTGTAACTCAATCAATAGTTAGTGTGTTAGCATTAATTAATTGACATGTTTGAAGTCAGCTTTTTGAACTAGTAAGATTGGAACTTATTTTGTGAAAACCCAAGCATTCCCAAGACAATATTTTTGATGGTTTTTCTATGGACCAACCAGATGATTCAATTTTTGATGGTTATGGACGGAAAGTGAACAACATTATGTTGTCTCAAAAACAAACATGATTTGATGGTTTTGCTTGATGGTCCATCTATAATAATTGATCATGAACTGACATATTTTCTTGGTTTTGTACTAAATTCAAAAACCATTTCACTTCTTGATGGCAGCTTCAAAATTGACCATCAACCCATGTTAGGATTTAGTCGACTTAATGCTGGTTAGAACAAAAGTTATTTAAGAGGTGATATCTTTCTTTATTATGAGCACTGCATTTACGTTTATTTTTCTATGGTATATCTTTGCATTTCGTGAAGTTCATGAAAATTTTCACATTTTAAGAGTGTTTTTAAAAATAGAGTTAAACTAATTTTCTTACATTTATAAGCTCCTTTCAATGGTTACAAATGATCACAGCATTTCAGTCCAGTCGGTTAAATCACGTCTTTATTTTCGAAATTAATATCATTTTTCTTGCCTTTATATCGTTGTCTCTTACCCTGTTCAAAATATCTTCATCCCTATGATACGAGGGTTGCTATTTATATTTCTGGCCTAATAATGAAAAAACAAATATGTAGGATCGAAATTGGTTTTATTGTTTTTCAAAATATTCTCCATGATGATCAATACACTTTTGCATTCGTTTGAACCAATTTTCAAAGCACTTTTTTCAGTCCGATTGAGGTAACTCCAAAACATGCGTTTTGAATGCATCAACCGCTTCTTCGGGGGTCGAATAAGAAGAATTCATTGGGTGCCAAATCAGGGCTGTACGGCGGATGACCCATCAGTTCGATCTTTCGCTCCGTCAGAAATGCCTTTGTTTGAGTCGATGTGTGAGAGCTCGCATTGTCATGATGAAGAATGATTCGCCTGTTCTTCTGCTTTTTTCGAATTTCTCCGATGACTTCTGGCAAACAAATGGTCGTGTACCATTCAGAATTGACCGTCCTGCGTTGCTCTAACGCCACTGTTGCCACATGACCGTTAATGCCGAAGAAACTTCCTCGAACAATTTTTGTTGGTTTTGCCTCGTCTTGGAAGACCCATACAGTTGATTGCTGTTTTGTTTCCGGCTCATATGCATAGATCCATGATTCGTCACCTGTGTAGATGTTATACACAGCCTTTGATGTACCTTGAACGTATTTTTCCAACATTTCCTTGGACCAATCGACACGAGCCTTTTTTTCAGCGTTTGTTAGATTATGCGGGATCCAACGCGAACAAATTTTTTTTACGCTCAAATGTTCATGCAATATTTTATTGATGCTAGTCATACTAATATCCAAAGGTATGTCACATGACGATCTTGCTTTATCAGTTCACGCACAGCATCGATCTTTTCTGGCACAAAAACGGATTTTGGACGACCTGCACGGGATTAGTCCTGGATCGAACATCGACCACGATTAAATTCGTTATACCAATTTTTTACAGTGCTGTAGGATGGCGCTTTATCGCTGAATAAAGAATTAAGTTCATCGAAGCACTCTTGTCTTGACAATCCACGTCGAAAGTTATGAAAAATAATGGCACGAAAATGTTCACGATTCAATTCCATTTTTTGAAAGAGAAGAACTTTTCAATTTACTGTCAACAACACAAATGAAGCTATAATGGTAAATCGTCTGCTGAATTTATGTTTAAAAATATCAAACTTTCGATTAAAATCGTCTGCGGTCGCCTAGCAACACTTATTGTTGCCAAGGCCAGAAATATAAATAGCAACCCTCCTATAAGGCTGTTTTATATCCACTTTTAAAAAAATTATTAGTCATCAGTTATTCGTATATTTCCTTTTAATGCTCCAAAAATTGTTAAAATTTAAACTTTGAATTGCAATTATCTTCCGAGATGACAAAAATTGTAAAACAAAAACGTCTGGAATATTCTTTTAAAGACAATGTCATTAAATAAATAATATTTTCAATGTTACTTAATGTTCTGGTTAAAGATACCATTATGTGGATCGTTTCGTTTTCGTTACGTTCTTGGGTTTTCTATGGTATTTTTAAAATGAACACATTTAAACTTTAATTTTATTAAATAACTCGTTAAAATATTGCGCATTGCTAAAAGGGCATTGCTGCATGTAAACTATAGTAAATTGGACGATTCATAGCAGATTGAATGAAAAAAAAGTCCAATTATTTTGAAATAATGGTTGAATATGAAATTGTGATCATTACGTTCATATGGGTTCTTATTTTCTCATAAAGTCGTTCGGACACGAGCGTTTTCGGTAACTTTTTTGTTTTTGTTTTTTCCCCAGCTTCTAACAGTTTGAGCCCTCCAGTAATCTCAACCTTATAAAATTAAACTGATTAATTCCTTGTCAGAAGAAAAGATCTGTAGACGTTCCCAGCTAAAAATAAACTGCAGAAAATCTACAAAAAAATGCAGTTTGAAGACTGTGGTGATTTGGCCAATTTCGCTACAGAATTTTTGAAGTGGAAACACTGCAAAATTACTGCAGTTAGTAAACTGTAATATTGTAGTAGTACTAACCTCAAATTTTTTACAGTTAATAGACAGAAATATCAGTATTTAGTGGTGCCATCTATCGTGAGCGATGGGAAATACTATAGTTTTTGTGAGAAAAAAAATGTTTTTATTTCCTCATTATTTTGAAATGCTGGTTGAATATGAAACTGTGAATTGAGCATTACGTTCATATGAATTCTTATTTTCTCATAAAATCGTTCAAATTTCAATACGTTACATGAGCGTATTCGGTAACTTTATTTTTTTGTTTTTTTCCCCAGCTTCCAACAGACAGTTTGAACCATCCAGTAATCTCAACCTCATTTAATGAAACAGTGCTTAATTCCTTGTCAGAAGAAGAGATCTGTAGACGTTCTACTTACGGTAGTATTCAAGAGAGCCGAGGATCATGTTGTGTAGCAGGAGAACATTTTATGACTTCTCAAAATCAGGAGTTCGTTTGTCGGAGTCTCAGCATGGACAGTGCTGTCCATGTCGACGTAAGTGCTGATGATTGCCTTCTGAAAACCAACATTTCAAATCATTAAAACTACTGCTCTGTCGGTAGTTAAACCATTTTTAAAAAATTTAACTCGAATGGAGAATGTTATTGAAAACATTTAATCGGTTTAAACGATTCGGAGTGTGACTCATTGGCTCCGGTATTAGTTTATACAGAATAATTTCTTGATAACAATTATTAATTTGTATTCAGTAACTATTTTGGTTAATACAATTGTATTTTCTAGATTACTTTTTTGGGAGTTTTGACAATAAAACAAATAAATAAAACAAACATTAAAGGAAATAATAAAACAAACATTAAAGGAAATAAAAGAAACTAAACCAGATTTTTTTGGTTTCAAAACATTTAATTTTAATATACAAAACATTGTTTAAATATCAATGGATAAGTTAAAATTTTGTGCAATGTTTTTGTGAAACCATAAACGATAACATCGTAAAGCCGTAGCTTTTAACCAAACCATTTAAAAGCACAGAAACCCATTAGAACAACACTCTAAAGCAAAGATGATACATGATAAGATGATGCATAAAATTGCTTAAAAACATAGAAAATAGAGGAAGCGATACTTCATATAATATATCTTTCAAAAACATAATTCTTATCAAAGAACTCAATATAAATATATTATTTCTTTTAGATTTTATTGCTTTTTAAAGTATGACCAACCAGCTAGTATGACGAATAATATTATGCATAGTCTGTATAAATTTTTTACTGGTTGATTCGCATATTTCACTCACTGTAACCCCGGAGTATTGACCCAAAATATACATATATGGCTCATTTTAGTAAAACGAGGTAATTTTAATATTTTTATCTAAGGATAATAATTCTTTATGTTGAAATATCCTTCGTAAAGGAATGCGTCCTGAAGATAACCTTTGCGTTTATTCTATCAAGTTTATATATATACACACAAACACACAAGCACGCACATATATATTCTGCGATTGTTTTTAAAAAATTTGATTGGTCTCGGAAAAAATAAATATATTTTTATTTAAACAAAATATTTTTCTTTTACAGATATCCGATCTTACGGGTGACGTGAATGCTCAATATGTCCCACTTTCTCTTAGAAGGTGCCAAAGAGTTATAATTGCTCCATACTCGTTTCTTCTGTCTTTCGTAAGTGCCTTTACGGATAATTTAAGTAATTCGACAAAGTTTTTTTTTTTAAATTTTATTTATTTAAAAAAATAATTTAAACAATTAAACATCTGAAAATATAGAGCAGTACTGATTTTTTTTGGTATTGTATTTCGAGATCAAAAGGCGGTTTGAGACTCAACTCACTCGATTCGACTCAACACTTAATTTGAGACTTTCGAATTAAATAGGTGTGGTAATTTTTAATTCTCATTATTATTCGAATTATTTCACGAGTATGTAGTTCCGGTTGGTATTTATGCCAGTGTACTGAGTTTTAAATATATGGATTGGCTTTTAATATAAAATTTGATGGTAGGACTAGGGTGAATTACTTCATTTTGAAAATTTGATGAGGTGAATTACTCCATATTGAAAATTTGGTTAATGTTAGTAAACATAAATATCTGCCTTTCTGTGGAGTTCTTAGTTCATAACGTCATTAGACATTGTTTTTCCTTTCATAATTTGGTCTACGTTAGTCAAACGGTGTACAATTCATAATCTACAGCTAAATGAAGTTCAATCGAAACGTAGAGTTTGAAGAGCAATAATCGAATAAATAAATCGAAGTAAGAACAATAATTGCAGTAAACATCTTGATGATTTTTATATAAATGTTTTCAAATATCTGGAAAGGAAATTGGTATTTCTGGAGCATTTTGCAACTCTTAATGAATGGAAGAATCAATTTAGTAGCAGAAGCAGATAGGTAAATATTTTCAGAAAAACTATCATGAAGGTAAAAAGCTGTATCTGAACTACACTGATGGAGAGAAAAAAATCCCAACACCAAGAAAAAAATATTGTAGAGTAATAAAGTTTCGGCAATGTGTTTGTTTGAGTGATATATTTAAATAATTAAAGTTTAAAAATCATAGATTAATGTAATTAAGAGAAAAATTATTTTAAATGTGAAATACTGGTATATTAATAACCGGCGTAACCACCAGAATTTTGAATGCAAGAATGCAAACGAGCATGCATTGTGTCTCTTACAGATGCCGTATGTCATTTTGTGAGATAGAGTTCCCTGCCTGTTAAACTTGGTCAGTGAATACGGGGATAGTTAATTCTGGTTGGGGATGACGCTGTAATTGATGTCCAGTAATGTCCCTTACGCGCTTGATTTGTAAAAGATCTGGTGGTCTAGCCGGCCAACACAACATGTCGACATTCTGTAGAGCACGTTGGGTTACAACAGCTGTATGAAGGCGAGCGTTATCCTGTTGGTAACACCTCTTAAATGCTGCTCATGAATGGAAACAAAATATGTGGAATCACCAGGTTGATGTTCAAATTTGCAGTCAAGTTTCGTGGAATAACCACGAGAGTGCTCCTGCTGTCATAGGAAATTGCTCCCCTGACCACAACTACATGTGTAGGTTTAGTGTATCTAGGCCGGAGAAGATCACCAGGTGCTCGCCTAGTTTCCTTCTGACCATTATACGGCTATCACTGGCACCAAGGCAGAACCGACTGCAATCGGGAAACACAATAGATATCAATTCTGTCTTCCAGTGTGCTCTAATTCGACACCACTCACTTCGTAAACGGCAGAGGTTTGGAGTGAGTGGAATGTGAGCTACATGGAGTCTCGCTCGGAGCTGTACTTGAAATCGTCGATTTGTAACAGTTAGTTGAGTCAGTGCAGTGCCAACTGCTGCTCGAATTTCTGATGCAGGCGCAGTATGATGCGCCACAGCCATACACCGTACACAGAGTAGTGCCGCGTTGTTGCCCAGTACCAGGTTTTCTTGAAGCAATACCTTCCCTTGACCACTGCTGTCAACAACCATGCACAGTGGATACATTTCTCCCCAGTTTTTCTACAATGTCGCGGGGAAAAAACCCCCGCAACCAATCTCGAAACCCTATTACAAGACCACGTTCAAAGTCATTGAGCTGTTGCTAATGGCTTCTTCGTCTTCTTAAAGGCATTCTTGAGTAACAGCAACTCACCATGTCGAAATTTAAAGAAAAATAACTCTTACGAATTTTAGAACACATATTTAACGCAACCCTGATTTGCATGTTCACAATAGAGCCCTAACTTATGCTCCAAGCGCGAAATTTCAATAGACATCATCTTTCAATTGTATAAATAAGTCTAACAAATTCTGTTCACCTAGCAAAACTCATTCGTGGAGTTAGGATTTTTTTCCCCGTCAGTGTATTTCATTATAGATTTATAAAAATCATGCAAGCATACTCGAAACTAATGTGGATTAGTTATAATAAATTAAACATGAAAAAAAAAAACAAAGCAAAAACTATTCTATAGATTAAACGTACCTATATTGATGCAGCTACTTTATTTTCTTTTATTCATAAATACCCCTGAAAATATCACTCACCATGTTCTTCCACTAAGTTTTCCAATTATGCATAAAAAATTCTTTAATTTATGTAATTAAATTCGTAGGAATAATCATGGAACGATCAACCTATTGATATAATTATTACTTATTTCATGACTTTGGTGCTCTTATTTTCCAATTTTTAAAAATGTTTTTATTGTTATGCTATCGGTAAAGTATCGGCTATAGAAATAACTTCATATTTTTGCAGATTGGTTGGCGGCCGTGGTTTTATGAATCTTTAAGTGTGCGATCTGGGTTCTGGAGATTTTTTAACTACTTCTATCCTGCAGTAGTTTTGACACTCATAGTTTGCCATTACATTTCTCAAGTACTGAACTGTCAAGGAAAATACAATATACATATAGATGTTCAGGTAGGATTGTTTCTTCATATTTTAATACATAACTTAGCAGCAATAATTTAATACAAAATTTACTACCTATTGAGAAAAAAAAATTACATTAAATATAAAACTTCTGTTTTGAATAAAAACTAAAGACTGGTCTGGATTCTTAATTTTAGATGTAAACTCTCTAAAAATGTAGAGAAATAGATCTTTTAACCGGAGAAACTAATTAAAGCTCTGTTAAATAACACCAGCGCAAATTCATATTTCAAACCATCTTGTTTTATTTGAGCTTTTGGTATTTTAAATTTATTTTTATCATTTGATTTAGAATTATTTTTAAAAAATGTAATTGTTGCTTATTATATGAATTTTGGGATTTCCGTAAAAAAAAAGTACTTAAAACCTGTTCCCTGGATCTGTTTGTTTTTGTAACTCATATTTATCCCAGTAGTTATTTTTTTTTATTCTTCTCTAAGTTCTGAAATAGATTTAAATCAATGAAAATTCACTGCTAAAAACAACTAAGTTGCTAAAACGTATAACTTAACTATTATTCCAATTATGCTCTTTTCATTTGAAACGTTTCAGAAGCAAGAAGAATTCTTCAGATTGATCCAGCCACGGAAAATAAAACTTGCGATTCCATTTAATGGGGATGAAAATATCAGAAACTCCTCTTGGTTAGCTCCACAAAGCTTTTGATTTATTTACTGTCTACTATAGTGGGTGCATTTTTTTGTTAGTACCGTGGCGGATCGAGAGGTTGAACCCGAGTCAATTGTATGAGAAAGAAACGCTCTATCTCCTTAACTGTCCTTTTTTTAACGGCAGGTACTGAATTTCTCGTTTTTCACCTAGGAAGATGCTGGAATTATTGCTCACTTAACGTTACCCGATAGACATCTTAGGCGTAAGGAGCAGTATTACCCACTCCATATTGCCACAGATATTCACATAATTGGGTGATATTCACATAACAGAGGACAACACACATAGAGGAACATCCAGGTCCTAAGCAAAATTCAAATCTGCAACCATTGACTTCACAGTCAAGCACGCTGATCCCTTGTCAACCTGGCCAGCTCCTTGATTATACTGGCTCCTCATATAAATATTAGGACTAACAAAACTATCTGCGCCTATCGGACTGTGGAGGAGCTGGTCGAGGAGCTGACCTCACGTAAGAAAGGTCCTGAGTTCGAATACCGACAAGGCATGAATGTTCTTTCATTCTCTGTACCATCTGTTCTTACAGTGGCAGCAACGTTGGCCTACCTAATATGGTGCTCCTGAAAGATTGACCAACAAATCTGCCCTATACTGATACTTGAATGACGAGTGTCAATTGGGTAGGCATTGGAAAGAGAAAAAAAAAAACTAATTTCTCTATTTAAAGATAAATTTAATAAAGTGAATAAAATATAAACTGTTTATTTTTGCAGCCATTACCAGAGCCACCCCCTCCCCCACAAGCTGTGGATATGACTGGAAATTGTACTTGGGGGCTAATAACTTTCACCTGCCGAGCTAGATATGTCGTCGCATCGAAGGAATTTCCATCTAAAATTATACAGCAGTCTTATTGTCAGCATATCATCCCGACATATGTGGTGCCCAGTTTTGTTCATTTCTTGGCTTATTCTTACGGATTCTATCATTTTAGAGTGATTTCTTGTGAACAATTATTTTCACTAATGGAACGTGTAAGCATACTTTTTTTTCCTGTATGATAGCTGATTTTTGAAGTTGAAATTATAACAATGTTTCAAAAAGTATGAAAATTATGTTATCCTGCAGTATAACATAATTTTCATGTAACATAATATGATTATAATTATCCTTCACTAAGTGATCTCACAGTAAGCTTTCATCGAAAAAGTGAAAGTTTATTATCTTGTACTTTTATAACTTTAAATAACTTTTGTTTCCAATGATCGGATTTTCATAAAGTGCCAATCCTAATGATTCAAAAATGTGAACTCAAAAATGCTAATTAGTACTTAATTAGTACTTAATTACTTTCAGAAACAGACACAAAAATGGCATTTTCTGATTAAACCTACCTTTTAATTAATGGCTAAAATACGGGAGGGTATACGTCATTTGGAAATCCGTCCCTTAATAATTTCTTCTTAAGATACTTGAGTACCTTAATGTTAATATATTTAGCCTTATTTCCGAACGTCTTAGAACGAATCGTGAAATTCACCCTTGTAAAATTCGCTTATCCAAAGAAAATTCCACGTAAAAGATAGTTTTCAATAATTATTTTTTTGCTATTTTTTGTAACAAGAGTGAAAAACAAATTAAATTAAAAGGTAAAAATTTTGTATACCATTCCAAACTATGTAATTTTAATTAACAAAATAGAAAAATTGAGCGAAACTACGTGAATTGTTTGAGTTACAGCGTTTCAATAAAGTCTAAAATTTAAAAGTCTACATTTTAAAATTCTACTTCTCAAGAACTATTTGATTAATTTCGTTCAACTTTCAACATAATTTAGAATGGTATTAAAATTTATTTACTTTACAGTTCATATTCTTTCTACCTTTATTAAATATAATAAAAAAGAATATTTTTCTGAGCAATTATTTTTGAATAAATTTAATTTATAATTGTGAGCAAAAGCTTTCAGAATTGCTTTAAATATTCTTGGAGCTAGAGCGAAATGCAAATAATCGAAATCGCAACCTTCTATTTTAATAGTCAAAAATATAAATTCGTAGCGAAGAAAAAAAAAAAAAACAGCCTATAAAAAGAAATACGTTTGCGTAATTTAATTAATAGTTAGCACCATTTAATTGGCATATTTGAGGTCGCACCTCTGAACCATTAGTTAGTGAAAATCCTATCATTTTAACAAAAACTGTTCATAGTGATATCTTTTTTATTTTGCACATTATACCATCACCTGTGTTAAAACTTCTTTGGTTATCGCTCTAATAATAATTCCAAAAAAGTTGGTGTGGATCAAAAATTGTATTACTCCCATGATAAAGAGTTGTCGACCAAAGAGGTAATGATCACAATTTTGAGTCTGTGCAAATAAATAGCTGTTATATACGTATTTCTGAGACTCGTATGCATGGAACTTTAGTGTAGAAAGAGAGATATTGAATATTTTATGACTCACTACAGAGCAGTAAATAGAGGCATCCAAAAAAACTTCTACTCTGCATAAGCTTAGTACCCTCCTCTAGGTAAGTGGTAAAAAGTTGCTCAATCTTAGTCAGCAATTTTTGACGGGAGGGGGAAAAGGAGAAAAATGGTTGGAGAAACTAAAAAATTGCTACATTCAAATGAAATATTCTAACCAATGCATTATTTAATGTAAATCAAATGAGATCAAGTTTCGAGACTACTATTGTTCGGAATATTTAAATTTTTCCCTCCGTTTTTATTGCAATGCATTTTTTTAAATTTTATTTCATTGGAAATAAATGGTAAAACAATTTAAAAGGCAATGTTTAATGTTTTTTTTTTCTTTCATTAAAATGGGAAAAAGGTGATAGTAAAAAAGGCGATGATGTATTTTTTAACGTCATATTCAGGTCTAATTTAAATTGTATTCCAGACAAAAAAAACAAACAAAAAAAATCAAGCAACAGTTAATATTGCAAAATGTTCAGCAAAGCGCAAAAAGGAGGGGAAAGAAAGGAATAACGGCCTGAATTACCTTTCATCTAATGATCAGATTTTAATGTCCACGACTCAATCTTAATGGATTAAAAGGATGGCCTTAAATTGCAAAATACAAACTTTGAACAAAAAACGGTCAAATAGCTCCTGAGAAATCTAATTTTTAAAAAAAAATCATATATTTGAAATTTGATTTTTTAGGAACTATTCGACCTATTTTGTTCAAAAATGTTGTGTTTTTCCATATACAATTGCATTATTTAAAATACACAATACATTTTCATATACAATTAAATTATTTGAAATGATGTAAGAATTTATCTGTCTTATTATTCGAAATTTTACGATTATTAGTAAATAAAATAATACGGAATTATAAATTATTATTAAAAAGTATTTTTTGCGTTATCTTTAAGAAAAACAAATCTAATAATTGTGTCTAAAATTGTTTCAATTCGCTTAAAAAATTGTCGATGTGGCGGAATACGTATTGGAATCATATTTTTCATATTGAGACTCCCCCCCCCCCTCATATTTTGAGGGTAGGGAATCCAAATCCCTCGAAAAAAAGTTATGCTTATTTCAAGTACGTTTTTGTGTCTGACTTCGAAACTTAAAATATCATCTATACTAATTAAAAATCAGCATATTTAAGATCCCCTTTAAACTATTATGATTGCGTCCTAGTACATGAAGTTCACTAAATGTAAACTTTTTCTGGATATTCCGTTTTTGATTTTTTCCGCGCTGTTCAATATAAATTTTTTTTTCTCTGTAATTCCAGGTATTTTTACAATCACACTCAACACGTGGACTCCAAAACTCTTTGATTCGTAATACGAGGTGAGTAGAATTTCTCTGATAGTTATTAAATCTCAACTTCAAATAGTAAAAGTAAACTCTCTTTTGCGATTTGGTATTATTTATTTTAACTACGTTCAATAAATATAATTGCGTTAAACAATAAAAATTCTTTTTGGAGCATTAAACAACTGTTTTGTAAAATAAAAAATAGATAGAAGGTGCCAACGATGGCCCGTAACCATCCTCTTAATTATCGAGCAGCTGCTGCTATATTTATGAGTGATGTCTATGTATAGTAGAATGGTTGTGTTCGACATGATGAGACCACTTACGGCATCATGCGATTAAAAACTTCGGAGTTAGCGCTTCTATTTCTTGATACGGTAAGAAATTTTGGAGAAAAAAGAATTACAATGTTGTAGATTGATTTAGAGCGAAGAGTCTATTTAGGGCGAAATTCTTATCAATTATGAGCTGTGGACATAAATGATAAGAAAAGATGGCTCAATAAGCTCATTTGTAGCTTTTTATATCCGTTGTTGAACAGCCGACCCAATTTTGGTTTTGGAACAACTATTAATGTTCAACTCCGTTATATTGTAATTTTGAACCAATCCAGAAGACAAGGGAACTCTTGGATCAATACCCCCAGAGGTATTGATTTGTTATGGGAACATGGAGGACTTTGCGGCTCGACAGATTTAACGTGCATCAGTCACCATTTACTACACGAGGAGTCTTCGGCCGGCTTGGGATCGAACCCATGAACTCTTTGACGTGGGCTGAGTGCCCTACCAACCAGGCTATCCCGGCCCCATTTGTAGCTTTGGAATTTTTTTTTTATACTGTGACGTGATAAAACGATTTTAGAAAGGTTAAAAAAAAAAAAAAAAAACTGATTAAATGAAAATACCAAGATATGAAATCACCATTTTTCTACAAAGATGGGTAAATAATTATTATTTAAAAAAAAATTGAAAAAAACCTACTTAAAATTGAAATAATGTTCGAAGAAATAAGAATTTCGAAAGAAAAAAAAAAAAAAAAAACTCTCATCAACTTAAAATTTTAAGATGGTCCAATCACCCGTTCAATTTCAAATCTGTAGTTGCTTATCAGTGGACGACAAAAGTTGACTTTTACTGCAAAATCAACAGTTAATAATTCTTGAACTAGAAATCCAATCGTAAATTTTTTATTCCATTGAACTCCTTGAACCTTTTTCTACAAACCTACGAAATATTGAACATTTTTCTACAAACCTACGAAATATTGAACATTTTTCTACAGACCTACGAAATATTGAAAATTTTTCTACAGACCTACGAAATATTGAAAATTTTTCTACAGACCTACGAAATATTGAACATTTTTCTACAGACCTACGAAATATTGAACATTTTTCTACAAACCTACGAAATATTGAACATTTTTCTACAAACCTACGAAATATTGAACATTTTTCTACAAACCTACGAAATATTGAACATTTTTCTACAAACCTACGAAATATTGAACATTTTTCTACCATAATTCAAAGTGTGAAAAAAATGAGTAAAAATTCTCAAATAAGCTCTTACAATCGTGGTAATTTATAAATTTCGAACAAATCGGAATTTCGAAAAGAACAAAAAAAAAAAAAAAAACTCTTTGCATAAACAAATATAATCGTTTCAGCTCATTTCAACTTTCAACTCTCTAATTGCTTGCATTCCTACGGCCTGCAGAGCGTCCCGCATGGTATTTTTTCCAACAAGTTTCCTCGGCATTTTTCAAAAAACATCTGGAGGTCAAAGTTACCTTTTTTTTTGTCTGAATAACTTTGTCGGCTTAGTATTTTTTTAAAATTTTTATAGAAAAAAGAAATCAAAGAAAATAAATAAACACTATCATTCCTTCCCTACCGTCTGTATTTTTTCCCCCTTTGATAGAAAAGAACACGAATTTTTCATTGGACATTTAAAATTGAGCTAATAGTAATCAGACGGTAAATTAAAATATTTAAGATGATTTAAATTTTCGAGTTTCTTTATTTCTAATAAATTTGAACTGTCTACTATCCCGCTGTATATATATATATATTTTCTTTGACAATATTTTTTTTACACAAATGGCGAAAAGATCAGATCTGGGCACAATCAGATCTAAAGACAATTTTGAGACACAATTGACAAGCATAAAAGTTTTGTTTTAAGAATTTTTTTTAAAAGATCTTAAAATTTTCTGATGTTTGTGCGTAATTTCAGGTTATTTTTCTATGCTGCTATTTTGTGGCTTCTTTGTCAAGTTGGGGTAGAACTGCTGTACAATGTTACTTTCCCGCAGACGAAGCTAGAATTGTGAGTGATGGTATTCAGGTATTTAAAGCAAATAAAAAATATTTATTTTTTAAACACAAAATTCTTATTCATCCGAGATGAAATTTATTTATTTTGAAATCTCGAGTAGTTTCCTTTTTTTCTTCTCATCTTAAAATCTTGGGCTCATTTACACAATTTCATTTCACTTCGCCTGTTCTTTCACGAAGCTCTTCAGTTATAAATAATTTCGCATTTCTTAGAGCGAATAACTTAATCTTTCGAATTTTATTATTTCATTAATTCTGTCATTCGATGAGATATTGGTTACATTGCATTGTAACTGCATTATAATGCAATATAACCAAGTTATAATGTAATATAAATCATTATTTGTGTTTGTTCCTGAGATAAATTCTTTCATTCGATAAGTTAAACTGTTTAGTTATATTACATTTTAACTACGCTATAATGAAATATAACTAAGTTAAAATGTAATGTATCAGTATTTGTGTTCATTATTGAAATAAATTTAAAATACCGAATCAACTATAAAAACTGAATTTTTAAAAGGTAGAACGACTTTTTGGAAAAATCTACTCATATGAATATTATTTGGATGTAAAAGAACGTAGTTTTAATTTTTCATCATCAAAATACATTTTTTTTTTGTGGAATTGAAACTAATGACGCTAATTTTTTTTAGCTGTGGCTTGTATTGTAAATATGTTTTCATCGTAATCAAATTCGCTGGTATGATCTTAGCTCAAGGAGTGAATGTTGCTGTGGCCATTAATTACTGCGTGCAGTGTGAAACTCTCATACTATATATAAAATTTGTTTGCTTAAGACTTCATGAAAAATCAATGGAGTTGAAAGAAGCAATGCATGTAAGTAATTTTTTGTACATTCTTCATGTTTTGATGGCATTAAAAGCCGCCGCAAAGTCACTCAAATTACAGTAAATCACATTTATACTATTTTTATTTTATAACTGGCGTTAAACAGTATAGATCCGAGTTCAACTTCATAGTCTTGCAATTTTAAGCCTATCCTAAAAGACAAGGTAAATACTAAATCGAGAATTGAAAATACGAAACGAAACGAAAATTACAGAAACATCCAACGGGTAGGCCCTTGGGGAGCTATTTTAAAATTTAGCCGGCTTTTAACAACACGCTCAGCTCTTTTTATTTTATTTAAAAAAAAAAATAATAAAAAAATTAAAGAGATTTTATTCTTGGCTGTAGCTGGTCCCAACTATAATACAAGCTTTTATTTCTTTTAAAATTTGTTACCTGAGCAAAACAATGTCAAATTAATCTTGATATATTCTTACCATAAACCGAAGTCCAATAAAATGACACACGCTATGTTAATATTTCTTAGAATTAAAGAATTTTTAAATTTTCATTTTAATATGACAACTATAATGAAGTACAATTATTCAACACTCATTTCGTCGCTTTGAAACTAAACCGTGGTAACTCAAAAAAGCAAGTTTTTCAGGAGAGCGATTTCAAACTTACCGCGCTAATGCTAATCGCGGCAATGCGATAACGATTTAACTGCTCTCTAAATTAATTTTATGGAACTATGAAGATAACACGTTGTTTCTCTAAAAGGGTGATTTGTTTTACACAAAATGACCCAAATATCTAATTTTTCGATTTTTTTTTTTTTTTTTTTGAGTTACTACGGTTTAGTTTCAAAGCGACGATTTGTGCTCATTGTCTTTCATTGTTATGCTCTTAACTCTTTTGATTAATTAATTTCGATTTCAGTTGAGTTATTTAGCTGCAAAACATACACTTTTAAAGGAAGACGTTAAATACTTGTGTATATGTTACTTTAAAAGTCTGGTAAAACCTCGGATTTAGTAAAATGGCTGCGTAAGTCGAAGGTCTTGCTGCAAAGGCTTGGTAAAAGGCCGAAATGGAATCATATTAAAGCCTACTTTTACCAAGCCACTTTTGTAAATGTTTTACAAATAAAAAACCTAGTATTTACCACGTTTTCTTTCTTTCTTTTTTTTTCTTTTCCTATAACAATTGCGTACTTGGTATAAATTATCGTTAATAGTTCTCAGTATCAATATGGATATACTCTTTAAATTTCATTACTTGATAAAAAGTGTTCCAAAAATCAAGCGAGATAAATTTTTTTTGCCATTTGTGCAATAATGTTTTGCCATCAATGACAGTAGAACAGCCCGACAGTTCAGGGTCATTAAAAACGGAGCTCTATAAAAAATAACAGCGTGATTTTATTGTTAAAAAGTCTTTTACGCATTGTTGATTCATCATCATGTCATGAAATTTTTGTCCAAACCATGCAATTTATACTGCTGTAAAACGCTGTAAGTCACGCCCATTATCAACCACGCTTTAAAATGTAGTACGTCTATCACTACAAAATTACAATTACAATTCATTAGTATATAAGACATGTTCACTCGATTCTATGAAAGGAAGGGTCCGATCTGGGCAAGCCGTGGGAATATAAAATTAGTATTATAACCCGGCATGAGCGGCTGATAACCGGGACGACCGGGTCGCTGTTATAACAGAGGTACACGAGTTGTAAATATTGTAAATTCTATTATATACCATTTTCGATTTGTTTAATTATGAATTATCGAACAAAGGTTATAAATTTATCTGCTTACAAATTTTGTATACAAATTTTGTATATAGTTTTATTATTAATTGCCTTTTATTGCCCTCTTTCATTGTTTTCTCATTTGTATACTTGACTAAGGGAATATTCCCCATTCTATGATAGCATAAGATAATTCCTTTATGACCTGATAACACAGGACATCCAAGTTTCGATGAATCAGTAAGTGGCGCTTCGCGCCAAATACTGAGTTACCACCAATATCCAGCATCCAGCATTCTATGAAGGTTGACATTGTCTGAAACTACTATCTCCACATTGGTGACCTTCGGACGTGATGTGAACATGCCTACCTTAAAAAAAATTCCCACTTCGATATGAGCACGTATACCTTAAGAGAAACTCCCACTTCGATCTAAACAAGCCTACTTCGATGGATGGTCTACATTGAACAGTTGACTTGCTACATGTGACTGCGACATATCCACCTCCTCGCGCTGTTGCTACTCAGTCTCGATCACACACAACGTCGACCTGCATACACTCGACTGCTAATGGTAACACAGGAGCAACCACAGTGAACTTAATACAGCTCTCACTATCAGCACTCAAAAAGTACGGTGATCTTAATACAGCTCTCCCGGCTTCTCACAAAACAGCAATGAATCAGCTAGTGGTATCCATTTATCGAATTCCATCACAGCTATAATTCTGGTGGGGGAGTACTGTAGTAAGTCTACCACTACAAAATTACAATTACAATTCACTAGTATATAAGACATGTTAACTCGATTTTATGAAGGGGTACCTTTTCATAGATGGTTGGCATTGTCGATAACTCCAATCCCCACAAAACGAAAAAAGGAGTGATTTGTTACCGAATTTAAGCCACATTTATGCAAAATGGTCATTGACTTCGACGAATGACTGTTTATTTGAAAAAATAAGTTTTTCCGTACATAACCTTATATTGTATAATTTATGAGTCAATAAAAAATTCAAATGTTTTAACTAATCTTAATTAACTTGTATGAAGTTTATATAAAAAAAAAATTTTGCTTGGTTTTAACGACATCATATAGTTAATTATTCTATCGAACCTAGTCGACGTTAAACACGCATTAAAACTTCTAGGTTTGCTGCATCTTCCACCCATATATTATGAATCGATAAAGAATTTTTAATTTAAAACCTTAATCATTTTGCATCAAACTTATAGATTCTGTTTTATATCAAAACTATTTCTTGCGTAATTTTTTAAGACATTCAGTAGTTAATTTTTTAGAAGAAAATCGCAGTCGACACTAAACACGCATTGATAATATTTGCTATATCTTCCTATGTTTAATGAATCAAGAAAAAATTCACACAAAAAAAAAATCTTAATCAACCTCTATTGAACTTATAAAACTTGTTTTATATGAATTATTTCTTGCGTGATTTTTATGACACCATGTTGATATTTTTTTTTTTTTTAAAGAAGAACTAAATCGTCGTTAAATATGCATTGAAATAATATTTTCTATATCCTTACCCTTGCTTAAACTTCAGGTTATAATAGGTTTTGCATTTATCCGTAATTGAGATAGACAGAAAATAGTGATTTATTAAACACTGCCTTAAATATATAGGCTGTACAATGCTAATCATAACTTTCATGAAATAATAGATCGAGATATAATGATTTTCTTCGAAAGATTATAATTCAACGGATTCTTATAATTAATTATGAGAATCCGATTAAGATAAGATTAATTAATTATGTATTTATAATATTTTTTTTTTTTTTTTTTTTTTTTTTAGGAAATATTAGGAGTTAGAGAATACGTCAGCATTCTGAATGGAAATGTAGCAAAAATGATGGGATTGTGTATTGTCAATTTCACTGAGCTAACTATATTAGGTTAGTACTTGATTTGCTATAAATTTTCAATACCATGTAACTCACTCGAAAAACAGTGTAATAACGAAACAAAATTATTAAAAAAAACTACGTTTTTCAAGTATATTAAAAAGGAGAAAACAATCCAATATTTTATCACTATTTAAAATGAAAAACGTTGTCAGCATATTTTCGAATATTTCGTTATAGGTTTAACAAAAATAAAATTATTTTCTCAGTTTTTAGTCAGCTTGAAAAACATAGTTGCGAACATTTTTGTTTAAAAATTAATTATTCTTATTAAAAATTTATCTAAGTTTGTGTTATTTTTACAACAAACATTGGAATGTTTAAAATATTTAGTGAGAACAATTGTCAGATTCTTTAGTTCCAAGATCTTCAACTTTTTCAGAGAGTTTATCATATTCAGATATACGGGGTTTCACAACCTTGAAGTGCACTGGTGTTCTTTTATTCGCTCCATTTAAAGTCAGACATAGTTTCTAGAACCATTTTGTTATTTCAGAATTGTCGTATTTTAATTTTAATTTGATGTGGTACAATTGCTTTCTGCTCCTGTTCTAATTACTTTTCTTAATCCTAGGAACTTTAAAGTTTAAAACGTAAGGTGTCCATAATATTTTTAATTAAAAAAATCTTATTTTAGAATAATAAATATATTTCATTAAATGTTAGTCAAATTAGTTGAAAAAAATATTTTTCGCTAAATGAATCATTGTTGCCAATTAATTAAGATTAAATTATTTTAAACCTATTTGTCGATTTTCGGAACGTCTGAAAGTTGAATCCGCATATACGACCCTATTCAAAGTAATAACTTAATGTAGTTTTATAATACCAGTCATGAAACGGTTCTAGGCACTAAAAGTTAAGTTCTGCTCATGTAACTACATCTTAATATTGACAATTATATTCCTTTAATTCTTATTGTTCTTTCAAAGTTTAGGTACTGCCTTATTGATTTTAAATAGAGTAGAAAAACCTGATGTCATTAGTTACCGTGTGCTATTTCCAACTTTTTGGTTCATCGCCCTCGTTGCTCCCCTTATACAAGTATGTTAATATTTATCTCTAAAGTTTTATACTATTCAAAATTAATGAAAAAAGATTAATTAATCTTTCTTTTATGCTGCCAGTTTCGCAGTGATTGCCATAAAACTATGTCTGTTTATATATATGTCATTAGATTAACTGAAAAATTCGGCTAATTTTAAACGTCGTTTGCATTATGCAATGTACCAGGTTATTACAATCTTCAGTATTTTTTTAATCTGCCTGATATCTCTTAGATATATTACAATCAGCCAATATGCCTCTTTGCTAATTATGAAATATGTGATTAATTACTCAGTCTGAATTAGCGTAGTCTTATTGGAATAAGCCTTTAATAAAGCCATTTCTAATAAGCAATCACTATTATGGGATTATTGCTAATTGCTTGATGTTGTATTATTGAAGGCAGTTTGCCCGGCGCAGTTCCTGATTCTCTCATAAGTCCATTGCAGTTTCTGATTTATTAATCGACTTAATTGAGTGAATGATGTCTTTTCTAATTAGCACTAAGGTATCCGAGATCCCTGCTGCAAGCCTAAGAAAGTGAGGCTAATTAAAAAATACTTTTCCGACTAGGCTCATTGGAAAATTACGACGGCTTTTTTTTACAAATTGCCGAATTATTCAATTTTCTTATGATCAATATACATTTGAAAACATATACGATAATAAAAATTTGAAATTTTATGCCCTTTGTGAGATAAAATACCCCACTTGTTCTTTACCGCATTTATATTCCAGTTCGTCGGGAGGGGGCCCGCCCAGAAATTGAGCAGAATTCATCCTTAAAGCTAAGCGTTATATCTTTTTGAAAATAATATACACCAGTTAATCTACTGAAAGACTGTGCTTCCAAAATATTGTACAACATTTAGTACAGCTTTATCACTATATTAAAAAATCATAAAAGCAGCCGTCGTTGTTTTGTGTGTTCTATTTTGTTACATTTTGTTTTGTTGCTCAAAAAACTAAAATCTAGACTTAGGAACTTGAAATTGTAATGGTGAAGAAAAATATACAAAGAATGCGATGAAATAAAATATTTTAATATTCGATCAAACTAGTTCGATATTTAATAATTTTTAAATTGGTCGCAGAAAATGCTAGCCAAGATTGCAGACTGTAATTGCATTTCTGCGAGATGCAGATAACGGAGTTATAACGTGCTGTAAGGGCCTTTTTTAAAAAAATTCCAATTTGTTCGAAAAGTTATTGCGATTTTAAGGGCTGTATTCTTGAATTTTTTCACTTTACATAATTTTAAGTTAAAAAAAAAAATTTTTGTCGCAAAAAATAATATGAGATTAGGAAATTTGAAATTACGACAGTGTGTAGAAAAATGTGCAAGAAGTACGATTAAATAAATTTAAAAAAATAACATTTTATTATTAATTCGAAAATTGAAAATTTTTTAAAATTGGAATAAATACCATGCGGGCCTCACTGCATGGCTCGTACATGCTACGACAGAAATGAAATTTAACAATTGTAAACTTAACGCTTTTTTTAAATACTACTTTTTTCTCGGGTGTTTTTTCACGCATTTTGTTTTAAGAAATTACTATTCACCTGCTTTTGTAAAAATTTTATTTATACAATCTTTATCTTAGATTGTGCTTGACTTGATATTGAAAGTAATAGAAAAAAGGAAATTTTTAAAAAAAAAAAGATAATGAACAAGAATTATAACTGATGGTGTTAGTGAGCGGGGCGAGCGAGGGAACATTCAGAAAATAGCTTTTACAAAATGATTGTCTATGTAAAAATGCAGTCGGATTTACCCTAATTAATCGTCAATCTTTGAGTGCGTTGAAAAATTATTTGAAAAATTGAGAAATTTTATTAGACAGTTTTATGACATATAAATATCTTATCATTTGAGTCTGGAGGACTCATTTCATGACCAAAAAGGGAAGAAATATACTATAAAAATATCCCTCAATATGCAAAAAAACTGTTAAAAATTGAAATTTACTATTTTTAATGGAATATAATTAAAAACGGCTGAAAACAATAATTAATTGAATTTCATTAAAAGAAAGAGATTACTTTTTTTTAATGTTTTTCTAAGAAAGAATAGCATTTTCTGCCGTTGTTTAAGGATCGGATCTCAAGAGGTTAAAATATATTATGAAAATCCACTGAAATTATTTTGTAGCCAACAGAGAGTAATGAAGTTATCACATTGAGCTGTTGATCTTTTACTTAGACAGCATTGACGATGAGCTGTAGATCATTGATCTACAGCTCATCGTCAATGCTGTTATTTTTATAGAATATTTTACCGCTTTTCGGCAGAGCAAATTTATAACCCTTTGCTAACAGCGCTAGATATAATATATTAAAATATTAATGAAGTCTGCCATTCTGGTCCACCTGTGATACTAGTAATTAGCTAGAGATAAATAGAAAATTTTGCACGTACAATAGCCTATTGGAAACAGCGACCGTAAATCGCGAATTCAAAATTAAATTATATTCTTGAACTCTATGTTTAATAAGTAGTGGCTGCAAAAATCAGGAAAGCGTTTAGAAGTCAGTAGTTTTACATTTTTAGTCGTTTCCAATATTTTTGGAATAAGTGTTGTCAAACTGAGCACATGCACCGGAAGGGATTAAATAAATAAAATATTAATACAGTAAAACTTGTGTAAGTTGACTACTTGCGGTGCATTGTTTTAGTGGTCAACTTATAGAGGAGGCGGGTCATTGTTTACTTTTTCCTTTCCCATATCATGTTGCTTTATATTTAATTTTTTTTTTACTTGACTTCAAAATTTTATTTAGCGAATAACCAAATGAATATCTTAAGAAATGTGTTTACACTTGAATGAACTTCAATTTGTTACATATACATAATTCTAATATTTAACTAACTTTTTAAAAAAATTATTTCGTTAGTTATGCGTGTGAAGTGTTTAATAAAAATAATTTCTTAAAATATCAGAACACGAAGACATGTAATTTGAAAACTTTAACAAAACAAAATTATTTGAATACTTTAAAATTTATTCTGTTATTACTACACTTACATACCTATCTGCTCACTATTGCAACTGGAAGAGCAACTTTTCAACTAACACACCTGTTTTCAATGTATGAATGAAAGAAATGGTCAAAAGCTGACTTCCTACAGTTTCCCCAGATGGTCAACTCACAAAAAGGTTTAGATTAGCTTTTTACACTATTTCGCCAAACAAGTGAAATTTTAATATACATTGCAAAATGACAGAACATTTTCTGAAATTTTTTTTTTTTCTGGTCAACTTATGAGGGTTTTAGAATAGAATTTCCTAATACCCCTAGACAAAATTGACTTATTTCAGTGGTCAACATACAAGATAGACAGGTGGTCAAGTTGCAAAGGTTTTGCTTTTTTATATTATATAGGAAAAATTCCGTTCTTGATAATTGAGGTCAACTTATGCAGGTGCCTAACTTACAAGGGTGATCAACTTGGCAGGTTTCACTGTAATCACAAAAATTAGTATTATTTTTTTTTTATGTTTCGCCGGTATGCGAACGGCCTTTCAATGTTTAAAAATTAAATTTTAAGTTATTCATTGATTCTTCTATTTTTGTTTTTAGGCAGCAAGACTGACTCGTATCGGCAGCAAATTACGCCAAATATCATTTGAGATGCGAGTATTTGGATACCAACAGTGCTCCATGTTAGAATTAGATTCTTTTGTACTGTTTGTTGGAGGAGCTACCCTAAGAGTAAATAAAGCATTTATTACAATTATATAATGATTTTATTATAATTGGTTTTACAATTTCATGCATGGATTGCACAAATTCAAGTGGATATGTCAGATAGCGTCTGAAATATAAGAGATAGCAGCGTCAGCATTTGAGTTATATCAGGAGGTAACAGCAGTGCATTTTCTACCTATCGTATGAATGTAGAGAATGTAGTTGCGCATAGAACAGAACTACGTTTTTAAAGCCAGAAAGTCTGAGCATTTTGTCGACGAAATGGTGACTGTTGAAGACGCGTATTATTTAAGACAAACAACTGTTAACTATTTGTGTCAAAATGTTTTTAAGAAAAGACTTCTCTATCAAACACAGTGATCTCCAATTATGAAAGTTTGGGGAATTAGTGGTAATCGACGAGTTAGGAAGTGGTGACATCTGTGCAGCACTCAGAATAAAAAAAAGATAGAATTATCTTATGTACTACTACTTGTTTTTGACGCATCCATTATGACTTCACATTCACCTTAAATGCTCTTATGCCAACTCCTTAATCATTTATAGGTTTTACGTTGCACTTTTTTTACTTTATTTATAATTTTGATGGATGGCACTGCTACAGTCATTGCATTTCTGAAGCTATCACACGTGTCGTACTTTTATTTGGGGAAACATTTTACATTAATCCTGCATTTTTGATTAATTAATTAGAATTGGTTAAACAATTATATAATATGCCATAACTTCAAGGTTTTACCTTTAAATTAGTAAAAACTTGCGTAATTAGGAAGCATTGAGTTAATATATTTTATTTATTTATAAAACAAGTGCCTTTTTATTTTTCAAAATTTTTTTCTTAATACTATAATTTTTTTACCCTATTGATGTTTCTCCATTATTTTTTAATGCTTAATATCTTCTTTGCGTTTAAAAATATTCAAGTTAGAATTTTTTTTGTCTGAAGACTATTAATTAAATAAAATATAGTACTGTATTGTAATGAACTTCATGCTTTAAGGCCTTGAAATTTGCAATAAATATTACTTACGCTTTAAGCTTAATAACTTACCTCTTAATATAATAACTTATCTCTATTGAGATCTAATAACTCATCTCTCAATAACTTATGAAAGAACTTGCCTCCTTCACAAAACATCTCCAAATTTTTCCATAATTACTTTTCTTTTTATAATTTATGTCTTTTAAAAGTTTAAGATCTCTTTCAACTTTATTTAGTCCGTTGTCAATATTATATTTAGCATTTTAATAAGTTATGGTTATGAAATACAGAATGAAACACCGATGTCTTTTTCTACGTTAAAGGTAAAAATCTTTTTATGTGTTAAAGCTATAGAAGCTATAAAAGAACGCGTTAATGTTATTTGGAAACATGAACAATCTTAAGAACATGATGGTCATTTATACTAGATATCCCAAGAAGTTACTTATGATTTGAGAAATTACTTAAAGAAAATAGAGTTAGATAAAATTGTACAGTTTGCTGTGATTTAGTAAAAAACAAGAATATGTATTATCACCAATTTTAAAAATTAGTTGCGTAGTTCATTAGCAGATGGCGTTACTGACTGAAACGACAATGTTTTTTACTGTATTCTAAACCATTTTGATTAAAAAGTTGCAAAAGGCGTCTGTTCATTTTGTTGTGGCAAAATGTGGTTATTATGAAAACGGATTTTTGTAGTTCTGCGGTTAGCAGCGCCTTTTGATGTCGATGTGGAACTTTATGATTAATTTTCAAAATTGCCGATAATATTTTTTTCTTTCTTTCGTGTCTTTCTTCGATTTCTAAATCATCTGTCATTTCAAAACGATAAAAAAAAATCCCAAATAAGGAGCTGTAAGTAAAGAACACGACTTTTTTAAAGTCACGAATTAAGGTAATTTTTTTAGAGAAGAAGTTTTAAAAACAGTTTTCTAATGCTTTTATGTATTTTAACTGCAATTTTCCCATAATTGCTAATATAATGTCATTTCATATTTTATTCTTCTATTAAGCTCTGCAATTAATAACGGGAATGTATGAATATACGTTTAACTTAGTGAGTGGAGCCTTTTTATGGCTCATTATAATAATTTAATGTTTCTAATTATTTTCCATTTCAGTCGAAGCTTTTTGGAACAACTATTAGATCTTCAACTGTTATTCTGACTATTGGACTCTCTTTATTTGTACTACTTACATTAATGGTGGTCGATCTTCTGTCTGTTTCTGGATTTGATATGCTCTTTTGAAGAGGAATCAAGCTCGATATTTTGAAGGAGTGATTTTTTTGTTTTTGTTTTACAAAGCGTTTGTGATATAATACTGAGAATTTAAACGTTTCGTTATTTATTTGATTGTACAGTAGAAAAATAAATAAATTGATTTTAATTACTTGTCATTCTTAAACAAAAAATTTTATGCCATTTTCTTAACTTTTTATTTAAAGAATATTCTATTTTTGTAAGTAATAAGAAAAAAGTGATTTCAGAGTTTTATGGAGTACCCATAACTTACTTCACTATAAGATAAACAAGAAAAAATAGTTTTCTGTATCTGTCTTTTACTATTTGTAGTAAAATATAGAATAATAAGAATTTAGATAAGAAGTTAATATTCTAACTACCACTATCCTTAGGACCGTGTTTAACTACGTGATTAAGAATGTCATTGAGTTGCAAAACCAGCAATTCCTCATATTCTGGAAACGCATTTTTTTTTTAAATTTTTAGTTCCAATTATAGTTTTTAATTACTGAAAACAAGAAATCATAAAAAAATAAAAAAAAATTCTATCAGATGTACGTTTTGTATGCATTAGAAAATCACGTTTTATTGCAAAACCGAGCAGATCTTGCAGGCGGTGTTTTCGATAAATCGCCCATTTCTCCATATTCACCAAATGTTGACGAATGAATAAGGGTTAGTCATTCCTTGTTGTTTAGTGTGTCTACGCCACAAAAATTTTTATACAATTTAAAAAAAAAAAAAATGCAGAATAGAAAGAGGTATGCATAAATTTATTTGTTATTTTGTAGAGAATACAGTTCAAACTAAATAACCTTGAACTTAATCGAATACAATCTATCAATTCATTCCAAACATGTAAAATATAAAATCGCCAAAGCAAATGAATAATTTGGTGATCCTAAAAATTTAATTGCAGCACGATTTTAAAATTTGAATTTTGAAACCAAATACATATCCGTATTCATTTAGAAGTAGTAGTACTTTATTTACTTCACACGAGAGCTGCACAATGGGCTATTGGCGACGGCTTGGAACCATCCTTGAGTATAATCCGGAGACATGCCACCACAATTTTAGTCCTTTGCGGAAGGGACAGAGGCGTGCCAACTTTTTTTTTGACTGGGGTGGGGGGGGGGCGAGGTAGCACAAACTGTAGGAGTCTTAAACTTTGGTAGTTTTATTATTGTAAGATCAGTTTTATTAGTTTGATATTATTATTAAAAATGGTTATTATTTCATTCAAGATAGTTATTTCACCACATTAGTATGAGTTATAGATGCATAAATTATTCCGGGTGAGTATGACTACCATGATTTAATTATTACATTCACGCTATCAAAATAGTTAACAAAAATAATTTATGAATCAGAAACAAATTAAAAAGAAAATTTTTAAACAATGTATTCTATAATTTAACTCTTTTAAATTTGTCAATACCTAGCAATACATTTTATTGATATGTTTCGATCATAAATGACATAAAATGGTTTTTTACTCCTCAAAAACAGTTTATTTAGTCATAATTTGTGATTTCCATTTCCATTCGGGCATAAACTGCAGAAAGAGTTGGTAGAAATAGTTCAACAAATAAATAATTAGTTAAGCTATTCATAATAATAGTTCAACTAATAAAAATATTAGTTGAATTTAAAACAAATATTGACCAAAATATGAAATAGCATACACTTATATTTGTGCAAAATGCATAGTTTCAAAAGCGAAGTGGAGAGAGAAATGTGAGAGGGAGAATTTTCTATTTTAAACATCTGGCTTTTTTGAAATTCAATATCGCAGGAACTATTCGGCCGATTTCTGTCAAATTTTGTATTTGGAACGGGCAAAAAGATTTTCTTTAAAATGATGCAAAAAATTAAATACCTTACTTTTAAACATTTTTTCTTTCAACATTTTTTTTCTTACTTTTCACATAACAAAAAATAATGAATGTTTGCTCAAAATTATTTTTTGCATGGAACTATCTTTGGATAAACGAATTTTATTTCCGAGATTGTGGCTACCAAATATAGGGATCAAAGATCTGAATCCGCCGAAAAAAGATATATTTATTCAGAGAAAGTACGTTTTTGTGTCTAAATTCGTAACTTAAAATATCTTCTGCTCCGATTAATTAGCATATTTGAAGTCCCGCTGTGGACTAATCGTTAAGACAAGGTTCCCAGCAGATCACCGAAGTCAAGCATCACTGGCTTTGGTCTGTGTGTGGGTGTGTGGCCACTTGGATCAGTCTGCATAGGGACCAAGGGTGTGCGGTATTGGTCATCGTTAAACTGTTGTACCGTAAAGTGCTCGACTTTGCGTACAGGTCGTTGGGCTATACCGAAGCGGGGGTGCCATCCCCTCTGCAGAGGATCAAAATTGTGATGGCATGTCTTCAGGTCATCCTCAGGGATGTTTCCCAGATCGTCGCGAAAAGCCAATTGTGCAGCTCTAGTGCGACGTAAATGAGCTACAACAGCATAGTTGAAATCACCCCTCAAGCCATAAAGATTGACTCCTAGAGCGTGAAAATCTGATCATTAGATCAAAAGTTATTTAGGGTTGTCCGTTTTTTTAGATTGTACATAAGCTGTTCTTTAGGTTGAGCATACAATCCCTCAAATGTATAATATGAAATGAACATGTAGAGTAGCAGTGTCTTTTTTCCGGTCTAAAATATTCCCTTCTAATATATATTTCTATCCATTTCATCAGAAAGTTTCAAGGATGGCTCTTAACGTAGACTTTTGTATTAATTCAACTCTTTCTTCCGTCTACATCTCAGAAATGTAGAATTAACGGGTACGATATTACTGTATTTTTATGGCATCCTTTTCATTATAATGTTATTTGTCTTGAAATTTAACCGCTTCACAGATTATCCCGAGTTAACTCGGGTATGTATATATTGCAAATATTTATTATCCCGAGTAAACTCGGGCATAGCAGAATTCGTCAATACGTTTTTTTAATCACGTTTTTATTCGACCGAAAGCAAAACAAAAAATAATAATAATCTGCTGTTATTGGAAGTTTGCCCATTTTTGTTTGGGAGTTTTGCTATTTGCGGGACTTTAGATGTGTTTTGTGCAATTGTATATACTGCTTGTCTAAGATATGTACTCTGCCAGACATTCGTCTGGAGCTGTGGCGGTGACTATGGTAACGAGGTATGATTATTTCAAGTAGGGGTGCGGGGTTCCTCTTTAGGACTGGTTTCAGCGAGAGAAAAGGAGACCTCTTCATCGAAGCTACCCTTCCTAAAATGCCCTCTTCTTGTTTCCATAGCACCAGACTGCCGCAGACTTAGTGGCGGTCAGAGTACCTATCTTATAGACAAACAGTACGATGGTGGATGAATTTACATAGAAGAAAGAGCAAAAAAGTAGCATTCATGAGAGAAAGTAAAAGTAATGCAGATGATTTTTTAGATTATGAAGATTTGAACATATACAAAGACTAATATTTAACTTTTTTTATTCGCCCGAGATAATTTGGGATAGTAAACTGATGGTAAATTAAATATTTTTTCCACACATAAAAATTAAAATTTCAACTAAGAACTTATGTATTATGTTAGTTCCTTGTATTTATTAATGAAATAGAAAAATATGTTGATTTTTTTTTGCATTTTGCTTTCGAAAAAATTGTTAAGGAAAGTGGTTGACATGGGTAGATAAGATGTTCTTAAGATTGAGCATGAGTATGAAATGAATATATAGAGTAACAGTTACCGATCTAAGATATTTTCCATTCATATATAATTCTTTCAATTTCATCAGAAAGTTTAAAGGATAGCTTTTAGAATCGACTTTTGTATTATTTCATCTCTTAATTTTCCTTAGATTGAATAAATTCTAAAAATTTAATATGTTTATGAAATTGTATGAAAAGTAAAAGCTAGTTCAAGTGTTTATAGAAATGAAATTTTTATATTTTGTGCATAGTAATAAGTAAGAAGAAATGTTCTTCTTGAGAGGGTGATATGCCTGCTTTGGAGGCGTTTCTTTCTTCTTTTCGTCAAAGAGTTATTCTGCCAAACCATAGCATCATTGCACATAAAACCCTGGGAAGGCTAGCTCTACATTCCTTGATTTGCATCTCATTACAACTTCGGAGACTGTGGTTTGATTAGAAACCTCTTCCTACCTTGGAGCTTTTATATCAATGTTTGTTTGGCATGCATGCTTTCGAGCTTTGGCCGTATTTTCTCCAGGATAAAAGAGTTGGAGGCGCTCTCCAAAACATGGCGACAAAAAGAAAAGAGGCACCCCTCTCCATTACTCACCCTCATCCAACTCTTTTCACTGATCCTTCGAACTCTAGATCCTGACGGAAAATCGGTTAATAAAGTTCGCCAAAAATTAGTGATTAACAAGGTACAGGCGTGCGACGCTATTCTAACTCCAAAAACAGCAACTACTTCCATTACTACAATTGATTGCTTGATGGAAAAATCGGTTACAGTTAATTTGTTTTAGTTTATAAATTTGGTGGTGCGCCATCTGCTGTCAGATTGCCAGTGCCATCTGTTGAGAGTCTGAGGAGACAGCAAGTCGCCACAGTTTGTCCATTTGTCCTCACAGTTACAGGTGGAGGACAATTTTCCCCCCCTTCTCTTCCGAAATTTCTCCCTATTCAAAAATATTTCCAACCACTTTTTCTTCCTTTTTTGAAATTCTAAAAGATACATCCAGAAGAAACTACAAATCTTATAAGTTTATTCAAGACTCTGCCACGTCAGGCGTGATAGGAGTACACTGGAGGGCTTACGAGGGGAAAGAAAATTGTTAAGTTGATTTCGGAGTTTAGAATGTTCTTAGTTTGAACGACAGAAGAAAAAAGAAAGCCCAACTTTTCCCCTTGCTTAGCTTCAAATTCTTACGAAAGACGAGAAATTCTTTGAATTCCAAGTAAACTGCTAAGATTTTTTTCTTTATGTTTATCACAACTTTCAGATGGTTAGATATTGTTAAAATTAGAGGAAACTTCAGAGGAGAATTTTCTAAGTAGTATTTGTTATAATAGAATCTTGTTTCTGTAAATAAAGCTACTATAATCTAGGAAGATCGATTACAGTTTTTTTTTAAATACAGAAAGCTGGATTTGAAATTTTCAAAAATATATATTGCTGTTTTTTTAACTGAATATTTGTGAATACTATCCTGGAAAGAAAATATATATACTTTCATGCAAACAGAGTGACGCCAAATCATGCATACTCTTCCATGGCATATTATTCTATATTAGAGAGAAATTTGTATAGATACTTTATCTATTAATTGTATTTAAGGAAATATATTCAAAGATACAATTTAAAAATAAAAGTATTAAAATGTATTACATAGAAATTAGAAATCATAGCGAAATTAACTGAAGCAAATTTAAACTTACCTTCCAGAAAAAACAACTTTAAATTTCACAATTTCCCACAAAAAACATATATTTAATACACGATTCACCATTTCGATTTATAACTTAATTAAACGAAATTTGATTGATAACACTAGGGATTAAATAATAAATTTTTGTTGCATTTATTCAAATACTTGGTCTTTCCAAATCCCGGGTGTGGGAATTTCAAATCTAAAATTAATTTTACTCCTAAAGCTACAGATTTTTTTAAATGACGTTTTTAGTCTATTTTTGTCGAAAATATACAGGTTTAAAAACGTTATATATAACAGGATGTCACTTAAATATTGTAACAAACTTTTAAAGGAGTTAGGGCACATCATCAGGATTAAATTTACATAGGAACTCATGCCCGGAAATATCGTCGTCTGCAGCTAGGGAGGCCTCTCTTTTATGGCCTGTTCAGAAACACACGAAGAAACAGTTCATTATAGAAAAACTTAAAATATCATTAAAAACACTGTAGCTTGGAGACAGAAGCCGATTGCGAATTTGAAATTAGTGATATGAAACCTTCAGAGGTAGATCAAAGTGGTCACCACTCGCTCACTGATTGCAGCTAGTGATAACTGGAGTGATACTTCCCTACTGACTTTCAATCCGTCCACTGTGGGACGACCGTATTCGTTTAGAGGGAGCGAATCCAAATATCAACTTCGTTACTTCTACTCCTATCAGTTTGAAAAGTCCTAACTGTAAGAAGAATTTATTACTTTTTGGACATGTATTTATCTGCGATCTTAAATCAATATGAGGATTAATATAAATTACTTGCGGATTGATATTAATCCTTATAATTACTTTTTTGTAGCAGTAATTTTTATCTAGTTGTTACTTTTTTGAACGTAAACAAGGAAGTAGATATTTGAAGCGTGATATAAATTAGATTTCGCTTCTTCAGACTATCACAATCCATAATAATAATAATAAGTTTTTATATGATAAAATTTTCGTGCTATTTAAGTCAAGTTGTATTTTGATTTATATTTCAGCTTGCAGAATTACAAAAGAATTTTCTCAGATACATATGGCAAAAATTATATTTATTTGAAAAAAAAAAAAAAAAAAATTCTTTATAAATAAATTTCACATCGCTAAATATTTTGACGAAAATCGTGTACCATTTTTTTTTATTTAAAACAAATTACAAAGATGAAAAATTCCTTTTCTTTAATCTTCATTTAATTTTTAAATTTTTTTTATTTAAACCATTATTGGCACTGTGGTGCCACCCCGAGATTCCCTTGCAGTGCCTCTTCACTGGTTTCTCTTGAGCATCGTTTCGTTTCGATAGTATTGCTCATGATCGTCTTCAATCTGTCTCTGCCATTTAGCCAACCTTGTATTGAGTAGTAACGTATGCACCCATCCAGGGCCCGACTTAACCTAATTGGGGCCCTGGGCTCAAACTTCTTTGGGGGCCCCCTCTGTAATGAAGAACCGAGCTTTATGGAGGCATTTAAATTTTTCACCTCATTATAGATAACAAGAAAATTGACTAGTACCTAACATAGCTATAAAATCTCCTCTCAATGGTCAGACAAAATATCGTTCTGTCCGTTTTATTCAAAGTGGTCATACACCCACTTACTAACCGCAGTCTATGCTGCTTGACTTCGATGTTCTATTGGATACCGTGCATTCCCAGCTCACTGCGGAACTGTTATATTGTAAATACTAGAAGTATATTAATATTAGATAGTGCGCTTTTTCAATTACTGATGTAAAAATAAATAGGAGGTAGTTACCCATTCGGTTACACGAGTTCCCGCTGCAGCTTGCAGCTTTGTTGCTTATAAGCAGTGATAACTGATGTTTACAGAAATAGGCAGCAGGAAACATATAACTACTTAGCTTGGATTACATGACTTTTTGTTTATATCAGGGACTACAATAGGGACTACAATACTTTTTTTCATGTTTGATATTTTGATTGATATTTTACGCTGCGTAAACAAAAAAAAATCCGTATTTTTTGTAATATAGTTAAAGAAAACGAAACGATGTGCTTTTAATTAAAAACGATGTTAATAATATGATGAATTTAGAGAACTATATCACTTGCTGTTTATTTGTAACTTTTAATTGAAGCATAAAGTGATTGTTGTCAATTGAATTCAGGTAATTGCTATTTATATATATATTTTTTTCTTCCAACTTTTATTAAATGTATATCTACTTATTTAAAATATGTGTATAAAGGTATATTTAAATAATTTGATTTGCTAAGCTCATGGTAATAGAAATTATTCAGACTGTAAAAATTGGGAAAGATTGGTATCTACACAAAAAGAGTCGTCAAGTTTTGGTATTGCACAAGTTGTGGCAGATTAGGAACGGATATATAAAATAACCTCATCAGGGAGAAAACTTAAAGGTTTAGCTTATTTTCACCCACAGGCAAACCTTCATATATATGAAATAGGTACCAAGAAATATTTTTTAGACTTTTAAAACATGCCTTATTTAACTAATTAAAAATACAGATGTCTGAAATTAAAATGTAGTTCAAGATGTATTACGTTTATACAACATTATATGTATAAATTGCTCTTTTAATATCAATAGAGATTAGAGGCTGTTGCAGTACAGATTCTGGAAGCAACTTGACAGTGTCGAAAGTTATTTTGTCCCATATATTTTTAGTTCTAAGTTAATTTTTCATTGTACTCCAGTAATTTCTCAAGTAAAGTGATCTGCTTCAGGAAATGAAGCAGATCACTTTGAGATATTTATTCCATTATCATCCTGCCATTTTGTAGTTTGTCTTCCTATGTGAGGATTAGGCATGCATAATATGCAAACACTGTTCATAGAAAATTTAAGACCATAGAACCATTACCGTCTTTTTGCATGGGCACAACCGGACAGTGCCCGGGGAAGAGAATCTAACTTTTAATAAATTGTATTAAAGAAAGCTAAGAATAATAGAACCGTATATATGTTTTTAAAATAAATATATTATACTGTATAAAGTGTGCATTTTTTTTTCTTCCTAAAAATAGTACAATCACCAATAATTTGAATAGTTTATCATCGAAAAAGCTTAAAAAGGGAAACGAAAGTTATTCTTCTACGTTCCAATGAAAATTCTTGGTACTTGGGCATTGAAGAATGTTTTAATAACTGTTTAGTTTTAGTTAGTAATTCATACCTTTTGAAATTTTTTTAATTTGTTATGCCTTTATGTTTATTTAGTTTAATTATTTTAATTAACTTCCATGGATTCGGAAAATTATTTTATTATTTGAGGATTACAACTGGTTAGCATCTCAAATGTTTCCTTATTTTGTTTTGTTTTTTAAAATTATGTATAGTTTAAAAATGCTTTATTTGAGTTTTGGGGGCAATCAAAAATGTGTTTAAATTTGTTAAAAATTCTTGCATCACATCTTAAAAATGGTTCATTTTATGTATGTGGTGTGTTTTAGTTCGTTTTTAAACATTATGGCATGTTATAAGGGTCGAAAACATTTTTGTGCCAGGGGGCCTTGCATGCTGTTAGGACGGCCCCGCATAGAACAGAAACTTTTATTATAACATTATAAAAAAAATAGGGCCTGAATTTCCATATGCTGTTCCGCAATCATTTAGTGCAAAATTTGCTGACAACGGAAATTTTTATAAATCTATAACTAGATTTATATCTTTTGAAATCTGATAAGCGTAAAGAAATATATGTTGGTGGTATATATAATAATCAATTCAGAGTTTTATAAAAATTAAACCACTTAAAAAAAAAATCCATGATTTTCAAATAATTTTGTGAGAATTTGTGTTAACAAAAGAGTTTAAACTAATTGAAAGAGTTAAGTAGTAAATTAATTTAATAAATAATATATTATATTATTAAATAAAAAACATATGAATTATAAAGAAAGTTTTTATAAGAGATATTTTGTTCATTTTATCTAAGTTATATACATTACTGTAGAGGACTTTGGGTTTATGTCCCTCTCAATGATTTGAGATCTAATAAAGTCCCCGTGAGTATTTAATCTTTTGTAAAGTGTTTTTGTTAGCATTTAGCATATTTAAGAATTTTTTTCTTTATGTGTGAAATTTTAAGAACTATTATTGTACAATTTTATTTTATTCCCCTCAAAATGAGATTATTATAAATTTTGAAAACCTGAACTCTTAGCTTTCTAAACTTTACTTTAGTTTATACTCTAACTGTTTACAAAGTTATAGCAATTTTGGGTGCAAGGTGATAATAGTGGATATACTTGTGATTTAAAGTTTTTTTTATGTGTTTATCTCAAAATCAGTTTTTTGACATATTACACCACCTTAAACACTATCTCATGTTTTTAAAATAATTATCCACAATTTTTCATGAGTGTTTATGGTTATAGCACACATGCTTTGAATTACAGGATAAGAGAAATACAGAATTTCATTTTATACATGAACTACTCTAACTCAGTTGTATATGCATTTGATTTTCACATAATACTTCAAAACATAGTTGATTACTTTCTAAATAAAATCCTTAAATGATTTTTCGTTTTGTGCGATAGAATATTTTTAGTGTTTAGCGTATATGCTAAAATGCCTTATTTAACCTAAAAACAACCGTTTAAAACTAAATTATTTTTTTTTTGCTAGTTTTAAATTCTATGTACAAAGTTTTAAAGAATTCTATTTGAAACTTTTCTTGTGATGTGTGTTAGCTTGATTTTTTTTAAAAATCCTTTTTTCTGATAGAGCATTTAATGTATTTGATTTCTATGCTGTTTCGTCTATGTCAGTGTGCGAAAAAACAACCATAACTTTGATTCTAAAGATAAGAGAACCAAAATTTAGAAAGATATGGAAGGCTAATGAACAGAATTTCAAGTATAAATGATAAAATAACTATATTTTCACTCAGTCGGATACTTTAATAGCTCTGTTTGATCAGACTGTCTAAAATAATTGAGATATTCACCTTTACAGGGTTGGCAAGATTTTTGCCACAGGTGGGAAAAACCATGGTAAAAACCGTCCTGGCAAAAACAGGTTTTTGCCAAGCAAAGTGGCAAAAACCTATATTTTCCAAAATGAGAGGACAAAAACACATTTTTGATACAAAGTTATTCCTAAAATTGAAATATATACTATAAATATATATAATTAAAAAAAGATTAACAAAATTATTATTCCATAATTAAATCATAATGTATTAATATATCATTTTAGTAGTTTAAAACATTATTGATCGGAAAATTAGTGATTATTCTCTTTTTTCCAGTGAAATGAACTGATTTTAAAATAATATAACTATAATTTAAAACAAAATATCTATCAACATGTGTAGTTAATTAAAATATACAAGTATCAATGCAATTTTTTAAATTTTCCCAAATTCAATACTTTATTATCATCACAATACAATTTGTGCTGTCTCAACATAGCATAAGAGTACACTAGTTTTTGAAACATTATTTAGAGTCAACTTATTCCGAATTTTAGAATGTACAAATGAAAAATTCAAAAACACTCTTTCAATGGCAGTACTACTAGAAGGACATGAGTGTAAATGAGACATTAATTCCCAAATTTCACTGGAAATTTTACAAGAATTTAAATTGTGTGGTTTTGTTTGTTTTTTGAAGTAATATTGAGAAATGAGGTGATTATCAAAATCTATCTAATAAAACATCCATCTTAGCTTTCTTATGTCTCTCTTTAAATATAGTGTAAGAGTGATATGTAAAATAATACATATCAAAAGTTATTCTGAAGAAGTAAAAAAAATACAATTTGTTAAAATAACATTTATTTAAGGATTCTAAAATGAACAGAGGTCAAAAACTTTCAATCCTTTAAAAATTATTACCCTTATATTAATTATTAATATTTAAAAAAAAAAATTTTCATCTCATGTATCAAAATTATTATTCCTTATGATTGATTTAAATTTGCTTCAAGTATTTTGTAATAATATTTAATCAGCAATTTAAATAATTTGCTTTTTGCCGGTTTTTACCAGTTTTTGCCGGTTTTTACCAGGTTTTTGCCGGCAAAAACTCCAACCCTGCACCTTTAACACAACATACAATAGACTTCCAATTATTTGGCTACTGACTATCCAGACGTATAAAAAATTTTTAATGTAGAAACTTTCTGCTAGGGAAACAAAGGGTAAAATGAGAAAAACTAAAGTAATCCTATGTATATTTTGATTTTTCCTAGTCATAAATTTTCACATTTGTGTTGTTTATTAATGAAATTTGAGTAATTTTGCTTTAATAATTTTTTTTGCTTTTGCATTTTAATCATTATTCGTAATCGTTTTGATTGCAACAGATAATGGGTAGAAAGTGGAAATTTGCCCTATCCAGCTTACTTTGCTGTCACAATGGACTGGATAGTCGGTAGTCTACTGTAGTTTGTTTTGGATGTTTTGGTATTAAGCTCGATGTCTACATTCAGTCCGATATTTTGCTGCACACATCAAAATGCTTATAAATTTCCTTTGAATTAATTTCAATAAAATTTTCTTATTCTCGTAAAATTAATATCAAAACTTTGTATTCCTTATAGTAAAACTTTCTATATTGATATAGCTTAAAACTTGAATGTTTGTTGTGTCTCTGCACTCAATATTTAGGGATTTTTGTCACAACTTTTTTTGGCGCATTTTTATTGCTGGTGCCTTCATCACATGCTGAAAACAGTATCAAATATTGCAAAGCTATTGCATTTCAAGTTCACTTGTATTCTGGTTATATTTAACACAAAACACGCTTTCATAAATAGCTGCTGTTCTGTATGAAATGTTATCGTCTAGGCAACTGTTATGTTATGCACCTGATGCTGATAACGGAATGAAATATTGCAACCCTATGAAATTCGATGTCCACTTGTATTACGGTCTATTTTAAGCAACAGTATAGGGTGTATAATTTAAAAAAATTACAAGAAATGTTCTCTGCTTGCTAACCTCTTGAATGAAAAGAATTGTGGTTACTTGTTAAACCACTGAAGCATCTCAATAAATGAAATCTTTTTTTTCCTTTCATACCTGGCATAAAATGTTACTAGTGACTATAAAATAAGAAAAAGTTATGAAATTTAAATAATATAAATTTCGTAGTAATCTAAATAGAATACTTACAAATTCAGAGACGTGGTGGCTCAGTGGTTAAGGTACTGAACTGTCATTGTGAAGAACAGGGCTTTGATCCCTAGTGGCAGCTTGAAGCCCATCGAGCTACAGATTAATGGGTGCTAACTTGTCTGGAAAGTAAAGGCAGTCTGTGCGCAGTACTGACCACATTGCTTCAATCGGTTCATTACTCACAAAGCTGTGGATCCTTAGCTTCCGCGAAATCCCTGGCCTGCAATGGGCTGTTGCAAGAATGCTTTAGTTTTTTACTTAAAAAGTCAAGGAATATTAATAAATTTATGTTTGAAGTTTCTAAAAGTTTGATATTTTTCTAAAAGAAAATGGTTTTATAATTGTTTTTTTAAAAGAATTTGGTAATTCTAATGGCATGTATATGAGTTTTGTAATAAATTTTATTCTAAAGAATAGGCATAACTGAAAAAATAATAATGTTTAACTATCATTGTTCAACTTCAAAGCCTTGTAATTTTGAATATAATTTAGACATCTAAGAAACTCTTGGATCAAGCATTAGGATAAACTAGTCTTTGTTCAGAACTTTTTGATAGAGCTTACCCGTATTTTTGTTACACGGAGAAGAAAACCACCAAAACCCCATACGGTTGATCCATCAGCAAGTTGATTATAATTCATAACCCATGATCTGTCTACAGCTGAGGGTACTTTAAATCATCACTGAAGTCTGTGCAAGCTGGGAACCAAATTCATATTGACCAACGATTGCTGGGATGTGAACTGGAATCAAGCACTCTATCCAGGACAACTCTTTTTTTTTATTGTGTGGCTTTCCTGATATTTTAAATTAGTTGTTAGTTAAGAAGCATCAGGAAAATTCAAGTGGTCTCAAAACAAATAGCATATTTGAATTCTATGTCACAAAATCATACAATAAAGTTTTCAATATCAAACACTTATGTTATAATCAGCCATTTCTTTTCAATTATATCCTTAATTATATACATTCACTCCTTATTATATCCATTCATTTTATATCCTTAACTAAACTGTTTTAGATGTTTTAACAGATTTTTTCCTTCTGTGGCTAAAAGTGAAATTGAATAACTTTAACTTATATATTTTTTCAATTAAAGCTTATGTTTATCTTTAATCCATTCTTTTCTTTTATGTTTTAGATATTTCATGATGAATAATTTCAATCGGTTTCCTTCTTCATCACCCAGGCCAATTTTTCCTGCCTATGATAGAGATTATCTATCCCGAACTTCTAATCAATCACCATTTGAGCAGACACATCACCAATCAAACAAGTTTGATTTGAGTAGATCAATTTATAGTGCAGGTGGACCTGCGCCAATGCCTGGAAGTACTAGGGATTTTTCCGATTCGTTTAACACACAGCGATTCCGGTCTCCTCAAGAAATGCATGCTAAATATCTTTCTCAAGGCTATAAACATGGACCTGAAACTAGACTACCTCGTGAGTTTTCTGAAACAAATGCTAGGAAGGGACTTGAAAGACAAGAAAACGATCATTTTTCTTCTAATTCTCCCCCAAATGCATTTCTAAATCACTCGCAAAGCAAAGTTCGTGATTATCGAGATAATTATTTAGATGCTAGAGATCATAGTATGTTTGAAAATAATTTTAGCCCTCTCAATACTCGTTTCAAAAGAGTTAATGTTCCTCCTGCAACCAATGAAAGAAAATTAATTAACCCTGTTAATTTTGAAAGTGATCGAAATTTTATGTCTCAAAACTTCAACAGTTCCTTGAAGGAGACAAACGAAGTTCAAAGTGCGAAACTGCCTGATGAATCTATTTTGATGCGAGTTCAAGAAATACAAAACTTGCAAAATTTATTGAAACTGAGTAATGATCTTTCTTTAATCGATGAAATTTCTTCAAATAGCTCTCAACATTCCCCAGCTGTTTTCGATGAAAATTCGATGGGAAAAAATATTGACAGAAATATTAAACAGCATAACAACTTTGCCTTGATGAAAGACACTTTCCAAAATACAGAATATAGTGAAGAATTATATAAAAGTGAAAACTCCAAAAGTAAATTTTTCGAAACTTTCAAGTCAACGAAATCATTCAGTGACTCAAAAAATTTAGGGGATAAGAAATTTGTTAAAAATAACCTAAGTGATATACAAGAGAATGACTTATACAGCGAGTCTCTACAAGTCCCAGAAAAAGTACTTGAAAATAGGATTACTGAAATGTTGACTGATATTCCTAAAGTTTCGCGTCATACAGAACCTGTATTTTCCACTAGTTTCTTATCTGAGAAATCACCAAGTAGTTGTCCTATTAAAAAAGATGATGATGAAGACTTGTATTCATCAATTGATCAAAAAATCTCCAATAACGATCCTTATATTGATCCTGACTTACATTCAGAATGGTTCCAGTCTCCAAAGTCACAATTACGACCTACAACATTCAATACAAAATTAATTCAAGATCCTGATTGGTCTACTAGTAAAACAATTCCATTTTTATATGAAACACCTGAGGATAAACTGGCTAATAGATTGAAAGGAGAAGCTTCTGAGTTTCAGGTATGAAATGATTTTTGTTTAAATTTTCTTTTTTTATTGAGATTAATTAAACAAAATGATTAAGTTACTTTTACCAATGGTTCCTTAATTTTTTTTAGTATCACTGCCTGCTTTGCAGAACAATTTTTTTTAAAATTTATCCCTTAAATTTTTTTAATTTGTATATTATTTTGGTTTTATGCGATATTAATCCATACATATATGTGGTGGCGTTGATAGCCCAGTGTTGTTGAACTGGTGCTCTTTATTAAGGCAAAGTATAATATGGGATGCATCCAAATCCACCTAAAATCGCTGTGCTTCCCTATTTTTGTGGATTTTTTAACGGAAAATCTTAAAACTTTTTTTGACAAGTGTCACAAGGGGTAATCTAGCAATTATAATATGTCAGAACAATGTGCTACAGTAGTGCTTCTCAACCTTTTTGTCGGTGCGAACCAGTCAACGTTTGATAATTTTCCTGTTCTCCGCTGTGGTACAGGGGAGATGCTGATTGTTTATATTTTAGATTGTTTTGATTTACTAATTTTAAATGAACTCTAAACATGTCTTCAAAGTAAAACGTAATTACATACGCGGTATTTGTGTGCGGCTTTATGTGACGGCTCCCAGTTAACTCCTCGTCCATGGAAAGTTGTACCTACCCGAGAGAAATAAACCGCGGTAAATAAAATGAAAATAATTTATGGTTATTAGTGGCTGGGTGGCGCAGCTGGTTTGTCGTCGGCCTTCTGAGCCCAAGTCTGCTGGTTCGATCCCCGGCCCAGGCACCGGATTTTCGGGATGCAGAAAATCCTCAGCGGCCATGTCGTATGATTATGCGGCATGTAAAGGATCCCTGGAGTGCCTTATTGGCTCTTGGCATTTCCGGCAAAATTAAATTCCTAGTGCACTTTAGCATCCAAATAGAGTCTCGGTGCTGCCATCTAGTGTGGCAGAAACTAACGTCCAAATTAACATGACCAACGGTATCTCACCCATTTTGGTGGTCCTGAAAGAGTGGATACCACTTCTGGAAAACGCACTAGGTCTGCTCATCGGGAAGACTGATTGTGCAGCTCATAGGAAATAAAAATAAAAAATAATAATAATTATATATATATATATATATATATATATAATAATAATAATAATTTATTGTTCCTTGAAATAATTAATGTTCCTTGGTCGGTTCGTGACTGGGGGGTTTGAGACTACAGTGTTAGAGTATCCCCAAGGGATTTTTTATTTCCTTTAGAAAAAAACTTATACTGATAATTATTGCATTCTTTAATCTATTTTTAAAAGAGGACGTAGACTATTAGTTAGGTGAACTGTTTTCGTTCTGATTAATAAAGTACAAAAGAGAATTTAAACGAGAAATAATAATTACATAAAAATATTTGCTTTGGCTTTAAACTGCGAAATCGAACCAATTCTACAATATGCATTCACATTTCATTAATAAATAATTATATGTTTGCTTTATAATTTAATTTTTCTTCTGTAATTAACAAAATTTTTGCCCAATGAAATATTAGCAAACAAAAATAATATTCACAAATATAAAGTAAAATACGGTTTTGGTTCTAGTTAAAATGCAGAATATAAACTTAATACCTCAAGCTTCATGACCACCTCATGAAACTAAAAATTTATAATATTAGAAAATCGCTTTTTCTTTTTTTCTTTTATTTTATTGAAGTATTTAAACACATCAAAGTTTTTCTGCTTCTCACTTCATAAGCTATTTCACAGTTTAAACTGAGCTAATCAAAATATCGAAAATATTCTTTCCAGTCCAGCTGTGATTACAGAAGCTGTGAATAATTACAACTTCCCGAATGGCAACGTTAGAAAATCGACCAATGATTGCATATAAAAATGTCACATGCCAAATCTAGCTGAGGTGGCTCAACATATAGCGCTTTTAAAAACGGAAACAATAACCAGAGTGAGCATTATCAGGTTGTTAAATTCAGCTGCGGCAAAAATAAAAATAATCAACTTAAAAAATAAAAATGCTGTTGCCAGCCATAGAATTTTTTGAACGTTAACTTAGCAACATAAATCAAAATTATGATACCTGAGCGCTTGACGTAACAAATCCTTCAATTCTATAAGTGTTGTATCGCCAAATGCCCAAATTACCAATTGCAATTTCAAATTAATATTGAAATGTACAGGTTTAGAATTTTCTACAGTGAAAAGTTTTCGGAACTTCAGTATTCAAAAAAGTATACAAAAGCTAGACGTTAAGAACGTATCCAATGAGCAAGCAAAGCGAGCATTGGATTGCGAAGCAATCCGAAATGAACTGCAAAAGCAGTTCAGGGGGTTGGTGAGCGCCAGCGAGCAGGGGGCGAAGCCTCCTAGTTATATTATATTTAGCTTCAAAATTTTGTTTAATTTGCTCTAATTGAATAAGATTTGCTCTAAGTGTTTGTAATACATTACTTTTTTATGTGTATGTAAAAATCGTAAATACAGTAGTTATTGCAGTTAAAAGTTTATTTTTGTAATAAAAAACCATTTTCTAACTTTTTTTAATAATATTAAGAACAAAATTAAACTGTCAAAAAAATTTTACATTTTTGGTCCATTTTTCTGAAATAAATGTCACTGTTAAAGGGTTAAAATAGTAATATTTTATAATTTGTAAAGAGACTTATTTTTGTACCAATAAAAAATTTTGTAGCAATTTTTTTTTATTTAGACCACATATTTCGTTAGGAGTGCCTGAAGTTCTCCCGAATCTTGTTGGTGCGTACAGCAATATACTCTGCACCCTTTGAGCTTAAAACCTAAGTAAATTATATATAACAAAGTGGAATATGTATGCATATTACAGATAACTTGTTTTATAGCTACATAATGTATTATAATTTAGCAAAATGATTTGTTATGTGCTTCATTTTTTCACGTATTTTGTTCATTTATATTTTGTTTCTAAAAGTCAGATTAATTACCAGGGGTCTGTCCAGACATTTTGTAAAAGGTCCGTTTTTCGTGAAATTGTGAAAAAATCACTCACATTCTTTCAAGCAGGGTCCGCTTTTATGAATTTGTGCAAATAGGGTCCGGCTATTGCAAAAAAACTTTTTCAATGAGTTTTTAAATTCTAAATAAAGACCAGATTATGCTCGGAACTGTAAAATTATAATAAAAAAATTAAATTTTAAAAAAGAATTTTCAGAATATTCATTTCGGACGAATGATGGAAGAATCGTCTGCCGAAGACAAAACTAAATTCGTTTACATCCATCTTTCTTGTTTTCTGCCCTGGGAAGGGTTTATTCGATTAACAAAACAATAATGAAGATAAACAAATTTGTGAAGGGTCAGATTAAACGAAAAATCATTTTGTGAAGGGTTCCGTTAAACAAATTTGTGAAGGGTCCGATTAAAAGAAAAATCAATTTGTGAAGGGTCCGTTTTTAAGTTGAAATATTTTGTGAAGGGTCCGATTAAAAGAAAAATCATTTTGTGAAGGGTCCGTTTTTAAGTTAAAATATTTTGTGAAGGGTCCGTTTTTATGAAAAGATATTTTTTGAAGGGTCCGTTAACGGACCCAAATTTCTTCTAAACAGATCCCTGATTAGATTATATAATTTTGTATAGAAAGTTAAATTTACGAAACGTTAATTTGATAATTTTACGAACAATGTTGTTTGATAATTGCGAGAAAAAAAAACTCTTTAGCTATATACAAAATATAAAATTTGTGTGAAATCGATTAAATAGTTCCTGAGAAATTGAATATTAAAGAAGCCGTGTTTTGTATTGGTGTATTTTGACACATAAAATTACATTCTTTTAAATTATGTAAAGAATTGTTTTCCTTGCGATTCAAAATTTTTCTACTATTATTAAATAAAGTAATAAAAAATAATGTTTATTAAAAATTATGTTTTGCATGGAATTATCTTCGGATAAACAATTTTCATAACTGTAAACTGTATGTAAAAATTTCTCAATTCGCTTAAAAATTTGTCCAGATATCAGGGCCCGACTTAGCCTAATGAGGGCCGGGGGCAAAATCTTCCTTGCCCCCCCCCCCTCTACTTCACTACTTGAGTTATGAAGAGCGGTACTTTATGGAGGCATTAAAATTTTTCACCTCATCATAGATAACAAGAAAATTGACTAGAATCTAAAATAGCTTTAAAGTCCCCCTACCCTCCAATGGTCTGATGAAATATCGTTCTGTCCATTTTGATTTTCTGACAATTCTACGTCCATCATGCCGGATGCAGTTTTCTGATTGTTAACTTAATCATCTAACCGCGAAAAAATCATATCCTTGCTGACATAAGGGCGGAATTCAACTAAATTTTCACAATTACGATGGCTCAATTAAAGTAAATCAAATACAAGCTTTTGATTGGCCCAATTTGTCCATCGTAATTGCGAAAATTTAGCTGAATTCCGCTTAGAAAGCCATGGATTTACAAAATTGTGATTGTGTTCATACGATAGATTAATAAAGAAGCTAACATAAAACTGACGGAGCTGGGGCGATTACATAGTACAGAATTTTATCACTAAATCTACAACAGCATATAGTATTAATATTGGAAGATAAGTGAAACAAAATTTATTTTATTATTTTAATTATTATTTATTATTATTATTTATATTATTATATTTATATTATTATATTTATATTATTATATTTATATTATTATATTTATATTATATTTATATTATAATATTATTTATATTATTATATTTATATTATAATATTATTTATATTATTTATTATTATTTATATTATAATATTATTTATATTATTTATTATTATTTATTTTATTATATTTATATTATTTATATTATTTTAAAATATAGTTAGGTGACAACTACATGAAAGGCAGTCTTTTCAGAAAAATACCGAATACGTTTTCCAACTCTGTAGCTCTTCTTTTTTTTCATTTTTTACAAGATCAAAAGTTATTCAGGGTGGTTGGTCCATTTTTTTTTCGTACTGTACAACTTATGTAATTGAAAATTTCCCTAGCATTCGATTTACATTAGTACACTTCTATGAGGTGTCCCTTATTCAGAGGGTGCACACAAACTAAAAAAATGTAATTTTGTTTGAAATTCAGATTAATTTATTTTTATTCAGTCTGCTACTTGTTGAATATCTTCTAGTTTTTCTCCTCCACAAATAATCTTACTTTACAGCTTTTATGCCTATGCTTTGCTTATATTTGTCTAATTAAACTTTTAACACTTTGACATACTATAGTCCCAGACTTTCCAAAACTTAGTTTACCTTTTCTTATTTTTTGAATTCCACTTACAACACAAAATCAACTAGGTCTTACTCAATTCAGTTTTTCAAAATTATACTTTTAGAATGTTTATTTAAATTAGTATTCCATTGCATATTGCCTATTTAGTTTCATGATTGTTCTTTATATCAGTCCTAAATATTTCTATAATAAAGTTATAATAACGTACCGACTGTTGGTTATGATGTGGGAGCACCTTTGGTTTGGTAATAATTTTCTTTCAGTTTTTCTGAAATCTCGTTTTTGGCAAGTAATTTTCCTTCCTTTCTTTGCTTTCTGTGACGTCACTCTCGGGTTACCACAGCTTTCGCTTACGGTTATGTGATTGGTTCTAAGTTTATTTTCATGTAGGGAAGAGTCGGGTAGCCCCGCCACTTAAGGAGTATTGCTTATATTTCTGTATAAAATTGAGTAATAATCAATATTTTTGTATGTTTCTATTGCTTTATAATCTAGTTAAATAATGCAAAAAGGATAAACCAAAAAAAGAATACTTTAACTTAAAAAAATAGAAATTTAAAAAATTTGACTACTGTATTCAACATATTTTCAAAACTATTGTTTACCATGTTACCAGCTGCATAAATACTTGAAACTTTGAAAATAATCTTTTTTTAATATAACAAATAATGTCCGATAGTCCATTGACTTGAAAAAATATTCTATACATATGAAATTGACAGTGGGCGGGGGTACCCGACACTCCCCTATGTGTCGGTTTATTTTCAAATCGCCAAATATAAGAAGGACCTCCGATTGTAAACTATTACCCAACTTTTAGTTTTAAACTCTTAATTAACGTGATGATGTTGCTTGGGGCCAACTCATGATAGTTCAAGTTTTTTACTATCTAGTAATTTTCGTAATATAGAATGAAATCATAAACGATGAAAAATGAAAAGAAAAAATAACAATATATAATTGATTTAGACAGTTTGTATGTGGCATCATAAACCTACAAGAATGTACAAGAGAATATAAAACTACGCGTTAAAAAATAAATTTCACTAAGAAAGAATAATATATGTAGGCCCAAGGAGATTACATTCAATTTAAAAAAAAAAAAAATCTTAATGTATTCAGATTTCCTTAAAACTCACAGAAAATATTTTATTACTTTCCTAAGTGCTATTTATTAAGCCATTTTTAAGCAAAAAAAAAGCTTAATTTTTGTTTTCACCTGAAACGGGGAGTCACGTGATTATTCACGAACTGACGTCACACGTGTCCATCTGCCATTTACAATCGCTGTGCTGTGAAAGTCAATAGGTTCTTGCATTCGTTTGAATTTTCGTAATTAAATCCATTTGTTTTAGATGGTCAATAACTAACGGTATAATAAATTGTGCCTAATGTAGTTTAAAAAAAACTAGGAGGCTTCGCCCCCTGCTCGCTGGCGCTCACCAATCCTTAGTATTAGTTATTATTAGTATTACTTATTCAAATGATGCGTTATAAATACAAAAAAAAAAAAAAAAAAAAAAAAAATTTTTCATTTATATTTTTTAACCATATTAATCTCAATTTTAAAGTATATTTCAAATTCATTTAAAGATTTTTTTTTTCATGTTAAGTAAAAGAAATGTTGAATCAATTTTTTAAAATATAGACTAGTTATGGATTTTAAAATGTACGAAAGCCTGAATCTGACTTCAACATAGCAGAAGCCTTTCAAAAAACTTGTGATCCCAACAAAGCTTTAAATTCTAATCATTCTTTAAAGGAAAAAAAAAAAAAAAATTCTAGTAAATCTTACTAACTTTATTTTAATTGCGTTAATCTTTGTTATAAGGGTATTTTATAATCGTGGTTGAACAGTCGACCCAATTTTGGGTTTACGATTACTAATGTTTAAATCTGTAGCTTTGTAATTTTAAACCAATCCAGAATATAAGAAAACTCCTGGATCAGTACCCCCAGAGGTATGATTTGTTATGGGAACATGGAGGACTTTGTAACTCGACAGATTTAACGTGCACCAGTCACCATTTACTGCGCTGGGTGACTTCGGCCTGTTGGGATCGAACCCTCGACCTCTTGGACATATCGGCTATCCCGGCCCGTTTTAAGAGAATTTGAATTCATGCATATGCATTTATTTAGTTCTACATGAAAGAAACAGGAATTAAATTTTATAAATGCATGTAAAAATAACTTTTCGCCATAGTTCCTATTTACTCAAAGAATAAAAATATTGAGAAAAATATCTATATTACTGTCTATTTTTTAATTATTTTAAAAAGAATGTGCTTTAGAATTTCTTTTCATTTTGTATAAGCTTATTTTTTTTATTATTTTTTAGCTTTAGTGAAGCAAAAATGTCTATCTTTGATATTCCTGAAATTATGTGGATAAATTAAATAACATTAACTGAAATTTTAAGTATAGCGATGATGCTGGACATATATATTTCAATGGACTAGACTCTTGAAATTGTTGATTCGCTTTCGACAATATCGAATGCTTAACCTGAAACTTTTTCAACTCTTTGAATTAAATTTTTTTAATTAGAAATGCATAATGTTAATTTTACTATTTTAGAATTCTTCATTGTAAGCACTGACTAATAGTTTGCAAAAATAAGGAGATAAATTTACGATAACAATATTTTGTAATTACTATATTGCAGGAACAGGAATTTAAATTTATAAATTTAAGAATAAAAATAATTTCTAACTGTAGCGTAATCTCTATTTACTCAAAGAATAACAAATATAAGCGTTAATGTGTTGTTGATACATAGTAAAAAAAAAAAAAAAAAAGAAGACATAAAATGCATTAGTAAATATTTACTTAAAAAGAAAATCCTTCAACTCTAGTAAATAAAGAAAAAAGCAAAATTAAATTACATTATTTGAATTCTTGAACATTAGCACATAGATTGTAAAGATGATGGATTCCTATTTTTTAATGGACTAGATTTATGAAAATAATGATTTGTTCTGATGCAATACCGAATAATAAAATCATTCATCCTATATCAAATGTTATATTATTTATTTCCAATTTGCGACTTATTTTGAATAAGTAGTAATGGAGCATAATTTTGACTTAAAAATAACTGGAATAAAATAATATTTTCTATGAACTTAACACGCTTAATTTCATCTGAAAAGTAATGTTGATTCACGGTGAACGGCTGCATTAATTTCTTCAGATATTTTTGTGATAAATGAACAGTTTGAAGTTTATTTCTCTCATTTTGCACACACTCTCAAAACTGTAAATTTACCTCTCCAAAAATTTTACTAATAATTTACAAAGGATCTTAATACGATATTAAGTGATATCAAAACTAAAAGAGCATTGAAATAGGCTTAGCCGACAGAGGTGGCACGTTTCCATTCAGCACATATGACGTCATAACCAATCAGGGATCATTTTTGATTGCATCACTTGCGGAGGCCTTTTTGGGCAATTTAAATGTTTAATAACTGAATAAATAAACATTTGGAAAAAAAAAAAGAAAAAAAAATACGGTTTCAGGAGAATAAGTTAGGATTGAAAATTTAAAAAAATGCTGTAATTGTCTATTTAACAAAGTACGGCGAATGTGAGCGAAACAATAATCCAATAGGTTCATGGGGTCATAAAGGAAAGGAAAACAAAAGGTTGAGTAAAATTTAGAAAAATTAAGTTACTTATATAAATTTTTAACAATGCCAAAAAAGTCCATTCTTGTAGGTTAGTGTTTAATCGCATCATGACGTTGAACAACACAGTACTAACATTTACTGGGAAACACTGGCAAACATTTACAGGAATCACAAAAACAATTTGAATCATTAAATTTGATTAAAACTTCTTGCACTTTATTGTTCATGGGTTGTGATAAAAAAACAGCCTCTGTATGTGAGGAAATCACGCCAGACTTTTTAAAGCAGGGGGGGAAAAAACACCACTTTACACGATTATTACTTTTCATTCGCGCACTCTAAATACACTTCTTTCAAAACCCGTCAGTAATGACTCCTCGTAGCCACGCAGTGCCTTGAAAACCGCCATTAGCTCTCAACATTCAGAAAATAAGTCATAGTAAATGCCCAATATTACAAAAACCAATACTAAAAAGGTGGGAAGGCTTCACACTAAACCCTCAAAAATTATTGGAAATACCAGGCAGGAATATTTGTTGATGTCGCTGGAAAGAATGCCAAATAAATCCTCTGGTAGTTTCGGCGCTCCTGCTTCCACTTCAAGGGCCCTACTGTTTGTATAAGATAGGTACTCTGACCGCCACTAAGTCTGCGACAGTCTGGTGCTATGGTAACAAGAAGAGGGCATTTTAGGGAGGGTAGCTTCGACGAAGAGGTTTCCTTTTCTCTCGCCGAAACCAGTTCTAAAAAAGGACCCCGCACCCCTACTGGAAATAATCATACCTCGTTGCCATAGTCACCGCCACAGCTCCAGACGAATGTCTGGCAGAGTACCTATCTTAGACAAACAGTACCATGAGCTACCGGTAATGAAGTTCCACGAGGGAATGACGTCACGTAAAGCGGGAATTTCTTCTTCCTCACCATGAACCTCCTGGAAGACTCCTCAAGAAACTCAACCGGTTTTCTTTCCAGCCGGTGTCTATTGTCCAGAATTCTCATTCTTGGAGGGAATGATGAATTTTTGATCACTAAATACGATATTTCGCTGATGAATGTCTTAATTATTTTCTATTTCATAAGAGAAGATAACAAAATTTCTAAATGATAAACGTGCCCGAGCAATTTTCAAAACGATAATTAGAAGAGAAATATTTTGTTTCTTTAGTATGCGTGAACGAAAAGATACTTTTACAGTTAACTTAACTAATTACGGTAAACTAAATATAATCATGCTCCCATTATATGATAATTGTTACTATTTCTATGTTATATTACTTGGGATATATTGCTTGGCCAATACCTTTTTTTGAATTTCCAATCATTTCTTTTTTTTCCCCAATCATTTAATTTTCTTTCGATGAGCTTTTAATTCAACAGTATTTAACTTCATTCCGAACGATGGCTTTTTTTTTATACTATACGCAGATGGCTTTTTTTTTTATACTATACACAGATGGCAGCACATTTGAAAGAATTTGTTGTTACAATTTATATATAACAATTTAAAATTTATAAGGCTCTTATTCTACCTGTATTGCTCTATGCAAGTGAAACATGGACACTAAACGCAGACACTCAGCGTACTCTGGGTGTTTTTGAAAGGAAAATCCTTAGAAATATTTTTGGCCCAGTACAGGGAAGAGGCTGTTGGCGAATCAGATACAACTTTGAATTATATAGACTCTATGGACAGCCACATATAGTACAGGTCATCCGAAGCAATAGATTAAGATTGGCTTGGCCATATCTGGATAGGTCCAGGAAATGATGTAGTTCGAATCGCCACCTTTAAAAATCCTTCTGGATCTCGGGCTAGAGGAAAACCTCCAACTAGTTGGCTCGATGACACTGCTGAAGATCTAAAAGTGTAAACAAGCGGGTCAGACCTAATTACGCAGATCCGCCGGTGATAGTGAGCGTCACGATGTTCATCCTCAGCATCAGTTCTGTATCAGAGGTGCTAATGGATTTTCTACTTGATTTCTACTTTCGTCAAGCTTAGACCTTTCGTTTACCCCAAGGATAGGATTCGTTAGTTTTTCCACAAAGCTAAAACACAAAATACCATCCTCCGTAACTCCGCGGGTGGCGAAGTTTTCAGAAGCATTAGATTGACTGTAACTGCCGATGATTATGACTAATGAGGATTAAATTAGTTAAGATCAAAATACGTTATGAAAAAAATTTATTTTAAATTTGTCTGGGCTGGGCAGTACAAGTCTTTCTTCATCATTGATATGCTCTAACTGCATGTTTAACAAGTTTTAAAAGTGCTTGTATTTACATGAATTTAAAATTTAATGGGTATTGTTTATTACCAGCCAATTATTTTACATATAACTAATAAAACATTATAGTTTATAAGTTTTACATACACTTTTCCTCATTTTGTCTCTCTCTCTCTCTCATTTTTTTAATTTATTAATCCATTTTGAAATGTAATAATTTACATACATCCCCTTTCATAATTTCTTCAAATAAAAGCGTCCTTATTAATAAAATCAGACTTAAAAATAAATAAATAAAACGTTAAGAATATTTTTATAAAAGTTTTATGAGAATATTTTAGACTTAATGATTTATTTTAAAAATATCAATTGGTTTTAATCAATGATTGTTTTAAAAAAAAATCAAGTAATTCAAATCGTGATTTTAATCATAATCTCCGTGGCAGAAAAGCCGCGAAACGGCGAGATTATCGCATAACGTTACAGAGTTCTTGCTGAAAGAATTGTTTTTTTTAATTTTTTATTTTTTTTTAATTTTATTTATTTATTTATTTTTTTGAGAAGTAAAAATTTTTGGTTTTCTTTTCTGCTGAAATGTAGTACACGTAAAATTTGAATCACTTTTTTTGACGCGCTCAATTTACTGCGATAGTTTTGTAAATTCATGCATGTTTCGATTGTATTTTCGGCAATTAATGATATTGATTTTTAGGCGGTCTTACAATATTCCGATATATTTCAGACAGTATGGGAAATTAGAATCGTGCATTCGAGTGTATTTACTTTTTAAGGTAATGATATTATTGGTTTTTTGGCAGTTATTGCTATTGATTTCCCCATAGTTTTTAAAATCCGATACTTTTCATACGATACTCATTACAATAACATTATCTTGAAAACGAAGCTAGCATTTGAGTGACCCGTGTTTGAAATTAATTCGCGTGATTTCGCCGTAGATCTTTTTTTTTTTTTTCCAATAATTATACTTCATGATTTAAATTTTTTTAATTTTTTTATTTATTTATTTATTTATTTTTTTTTTTTTTTACTGTGATGATTATTAACCCGTGGTGTCTTGAAAAACAATGGTTGGCACATTTTTCACGAAACAAACCGAGCGATGATGATCTGTAGGTTCGGTCCGCGTAATGGCGTATGTCGACGACTACATCTCCCAAGAATAAATCGTAATTTCGTATAACATGATGAAGAGAATAAAACACTGGAAATTTTCGTAGAATTTTAAAAGGAATGAAGAGCCAATTGGAATTTTGTATAAAATGATGAACAAATAAGCTGTTAAAGTTTTTTTTTTTTTTTTTTTTTTTTTTTTTTTTTTTTTTTTTTTTTTTGAACTTCACGGGAATGTAGAAAAAATCCCGGCTGTCGGAGCCAACAAAAATGGCGATGATGACGCCATGTTAAAACAAACTCCGGGTGAGGAGGGAGGTGAAAAATAAAAAAATACTCTTCGCGGGAGACCTTAACCTTGCTGGGCAATGTAAACTGGAATGCTAATGGGCTTTTGACTTGATATAAGATTTGATGAAGTACCTGCCCGCTGCAGCGGTCATCTTACTTCCTCGTCTGAATTTTGCGCTAAGGCAACGGTGACTAAATGGCTTTAGAAATTGTATAAAATTCCTCAGATGAAAATCTGTGGTCGTCTTCATTGCCTCTTTCTCCGTGTCTAAGTCTTGGGAGGTGGACTAATGAGCGCTTGATGCTAGGAGCGCTTAGTAGGAACTCAGTATGGGCCACCAACTGATTCGTCGATTCTAGTAGGTCGTAAACTGTTAGTCATGTTACCTATAAGATATGGGATAAAATAAAAGTGAATCACAGCGTTGAACTGTGAAGTCAGGATAGTGAAAATCCTGAGAGAGAGTGAGTCCAAAATCAGTTTTGGGACTCTGGGAGAAGAGAGCGAAAAAGCATAATAAGCTCTTCGTCCTTCAAAAGTTCTTGCATCTCCTTGAAGAGCTGCAGGAATCTGCTGGCATTGTCGGTGGCTTTCAGGGGACGAGCTTTTCTTGCTTTCGGCGCTTTCCTGGGGGTTGCACCGCAGCCCGTAAAACAGGCTGGGTGCTCACCATTACAGTTGACACAGGTGGCTGGTGTAGTTCTAGGCTTCGTTCACTGGTACGAGAGATGTGCACCGGCGCATTTCATGCAGGCAGGATTGGTTGCAGGGCAGTTTCGTTGCGTATGTCCAAATTGTTGATATCGGTAACACTGGATCTGGAATCTTCCTCCTCGGAAGGGTTCTACTTTCACTAGTTTAACTAGAACTGAAATGATGTTGAAAATATTTCTGGAAGTACTGTCGTCTGGTTGGATGATCAGAAAAAGTGTGAGGGGCCTAAGCTCCTGACCACTCCTTCTTTTGAGTTGAACTATCTTTTCTGGTGAAAGTCCAAAGTTTCTAAGATATTTTTTCAATTCCTGAGAATCGATATCTATATCTAATCCTCTAATAAGGGTCTTGAGCTTTTTACTCGACGAAGAGTCACTAGATGATGTAATGGGAGTGGGAGAGTCCACCGTCGCCGAAGCTTCGGTTTCATCCTCTTTCTCCACCGGTATTGGATCCGCCGGGGTGGCGGGAGCTATGACTAGAGCTGCAGGGCGGATAATTTGGCCGTCGGATTCTGGATCGACTTGCATCGCAGGGTTGAGACAAGTTTTGATTTTCTTTTTCTTTCTCTACTTCTTTTCGATGGTAGCCGGAGCTACTGTAGTATCCATTTCTATGGAGCTCTTATTTTGTTCCTCAGGCATAATACTGGGTGTTGTATCTGTATCTGAAGCTTGAGTTTCCATCTGTTCCACTGATGTCGTTGGGGGCTCGATTTGCAGGAAAGTCTCAGGCTGTGGTATTGCTTATCATTTCAGCTATCTCCGACATGGTTGATTCCCTTGCATTCCATTCCTCCTTGATCATCAAGTATTTTTCGAGCAAATAGCCCGTTCTGAAGTGATTTTCATAGTAATCATCATCTCTTGTTCTGTTTTATTGATCCTCGTAGTATTGCTTATTTGAAGTCGCTCTACTGATCAGGCCATCGATGTCTTCAGGAGATGCTTTTCTTTCGGCATCACTGTAGCATTCCCTTTTAATCTCGTCCTGATCTAGTTTGGGTGGTGGCTTACTAAACATTCGTTTGCCTCCGCGTCTGAAGCATATCAGCATGGGAGCTTGGTCATAAAGCAACCTTACTTCTCGAAGTCTCAAGAGAGAATCCGGTTGGAACGGTCTGGTCTGGTCGGAACTAATGAGCGTTACGCGCTCCCAAAATTTATACACATTTTGAAAGTTGAAGTGTTATTACCTATTTTTTGAAGTTGGAGTCGTACTGTTTAAAAACTAGCTCTTGGCCACAGCAATCGCCCGTTTCGCGTGCGAGATGAAAGAAAGCCGTTCAGCTGTCCTTCCGAGAAAAGGGGAGAAAATGGAATGTCCGAAGAGACTGTCCCAATTACACTAAGGTTTAAGGGGGCGATGTATGAATTGGATCCGGCTTTTAAGTTAAAGCCTGTGAGTCGATGTCACAATTACATATTCAATTAAAAAAATAAATATACCATTTTTCTTTTTTTGTAAACACAGCGCTTTTGTTATTTTAAATTAGCAACATGTATGTTTGTTATTAAAAGTATCTTGCAGAAAGATATTAGTGCTAGAGAGTTTCGTTGCAGAAAGCTCGCAAAAATTCCACCTCAGGAATCATAATTTAAATCAAATGATTTGCCAATCGTTGAATGATAATCGTTGCTCTGACAACCATGCTCCAACCATGCTCTAACAAACCATGCTTTGACATACACTAAAGTGACAAAAGTCATTAGATAGCTATATGCAAATATACAGATAGCAGCAGTATCTGTATACAAAATCTGTATATGGGTAGTGCACTGACAGTATTTTTGTTCATCTGAAAATGTTTCTGATGACCTCAATGCTATTACCGCAAGACGAGAACTAACAGACTTTCAAAGTGGAATGGTAGTTTACACGCGTCTAGCTCGTCTGTCCACTGAAATTAGTTTCGTAGGGGATGACCGGTTTTCGTACCAGTACTAATACTTTTTGTATCTGTTCGACAATTGTACTAGATAAAATTGAGAAAATAAAAATATTTAATATGCATATTGAAAAATGTTTTAGCCGTGAATTAAAAGCGATTGTTATTACAATTACGTGCATTTTTTTAATTTTAAAATTAATATATTTAAATAATAAAATTGATAACTAAAATATTTATTTAAGTGAATTATTTATATCGTTGCTGTTATTCCCCAATTAACAGAATTCAATGTAACACTATTCGCTATTAGGAATTAGCGTTTTTTTTTTTTTTTTCCATTTTTGTTGTGGTTTTCTCCACTGTTTAGGGAAAAATTCTAATCCCTAATGTGTACAGTTAGCTGCTTTCTACTTAGGAAATGGGTTAATTAATTCTCACAGAATTTAAAATTAGTTACTAAGCTCATAAATTATTTTTTTTTCGATTAGAAAATCTATAATGAAACTATGTTTCCTGCTGCATTACAAAACCCTTCCTACAGAAATATTTGCATAAGTAGCTGATAATTATTTTCTCGGACAACACCTTGTTTTTGCTTTCAATTGTAGTTATTTGAAAACCTTGTTTTATAATTTTTTATAAGTTAGCAGCGCCATCTGTTTTGAAGTTTGTTCAAAATGAAGACATAGTTTCCTCATTTTTGACATCATCTGTCCTTTTTTTTTATTACCGATCAAATAATCTATCTCAAACACTACTTCATAAGGCAGTCAAACATGTCTTTCTCGAATCTCTCAGAAAAGGTGTAATGTTCGAGAAAAAAAAGATTTTAAGTGGTATAATCACAGATTAATTATGCGAACACCCATACCTTTAACACTGAAATGGTTTCTTAGTGTCTTTTGACCTCTTATTTTCATTGTTTCTATTAGCCTTCTAAGGTCAAGAATAGGACTGGGTTATAAATCGATGTATCGCGACTTATCGATTTAACGCCTATATCGGCAAGCCGATACAGCGTTCCAGGCGATGCATCAGAAATCTGATTTAAGCCGTCGAGTAAAGAAGACGAACGCATAACGATATAGCGATACAAGACACGCAATGATCTTCTCTTACGTTCCGATGCCAACTCGCGCTGTGGAAGACGATGTTTGTTTCGTTCTGTTGAAACGGCCTTGATTGATGAGCGGTAGAATCAGAATCAGTTTTGAGAACATATATCGTATATCGTTTTCGCACCTCTTAGTTTTTTTTTTCTTTGTCGCGACTTGATATTGTTTCTTGTAGAATATTTTCAGTGGGACTAACTTCGTGATCGCCGCCGTTACCTTGTTCCGAACGCAATTGTTATTGAAAAGAATATAAAGAGAGTTTCTTCATTAATTAAGTAATTTTTTTTTACTATGCTTTTTAAAACTTTTTTTTATTTTTAAATGTGAAAATTATCTCAAATCTAATTTAAGGCTCCCATAAAGAATTAAATTACAAAGTAATTAAATTTGTTCGGTTATTTATTTTTTTTTTTTTTTACTTTCTTTTAATTTATTAAAAAACTTTTTGGATAAACTTCTAATAATTTAATGGGTTTTTATTATTTTAAATTTATAAATCTTGAGTAGTTTTTACGTTTAGAAATAAAGTTAAAACAAAACTTTTTTTTTTGTCATTTGAATGGGGACATAAGCCAATTAACTTTCTTTGTTCAAAAAAATTTGAAAGGTTTGCGAATTTTATTCATTTTTTTTAATCATTTAGCGCTTTATTAGAGAGTATGATAATTTTTTTTTAAATTTTCCTTTAATATTATTAGTTAATTAAAATATATTATCGAATATCACAATTCTTTTGTTTTTATTTTTAAGAAATTAAACCTTACTTTGTTTTTCGTTCATAATTCGGTCATTATTCAATTTAAATTAATTATTTATGTGAAATAATAATAATAAAAAATAGTGTTTTAAAAGCGTTTTTTTTTTTTTTAAATTTATTTAGCACTTTACATTAGCACTTGACATTAACACAAATATTTCTTAACGAACTTATTTTTTTAAATTTTCTTTCTATACTGTTGGGTAAATATATTGATAAATTTCAATTTTATTTATTTTTAAATTAAGAAATCTTTCGTTATTTTCGTGATTATTTTTAGAAAATGTAACAAAACTTGCGTTGACTTTTTCAGAATATGAAGATTACGATCGAACTTATTAATTATGTAATTATTTATGCAAATTAGTACAAGGATATTTTGATTTGTAAAAAACGCTTTTCTTTAAAAATAAACAAAGTTTTTAACTCTTTGTCTTAAGCGTATAAGGAATTTCTTAACAAACTTTTTTTAAAAAATTTTCTAAATTTTCTTTCAATAATTTTAACTAGATATATTTATAAAATTCCCTTTTTATTTTTAAACTGATAAATCTTTCAAGGAGCGAAAGTTTTAAGAAATTATAACAAAACTTATGTTTACTTTTTAGTTTAAAATTCGAACCTTGCACTAGTCAAACGAACTTAATTATTTATGTGAAATAATAATAGTAAATAAAAATTAGTGATGTTTCAAAAGCGTCAGAGAGGGTGTTTAGTACTGGGGGTAATGTCGTTCGAAAAAACAGAGCACCTTTATCATTTAAAAATTCGGAAATGCTGATATATTTTTATTTCAAAATATAAATTTCATATGAAGTTTCAATTTCGCTCAATTGGCTATGGCTCATTTAGTAAAATTATTTTTTATAGCTTTAATTTTTTTTTTTTTCAAAATTTAATTCACTTAAACTAATTGATTTCCGAATAAATTCATAAATCTATCGTTTTAAACTTTCTTTGATTTCTAGTTAATAGCTTAGTAAAGTATCTAACTTAAATTAAGACTGCTTATACCTTATAAACTATAAAGAGGTGCAAATATTGTATCTACACCCATTTTTTCAATAAATATTTTAAGTAAGATTTGTACATTGTAGTCAATTTATTTAATATCTTTCTTAAGCAAAACATATATATCGTCAAATTTATAAATTGATTTAAATCAATTTGAGTATGAAGTTTTGATAGAAATAAGATTTTCTGTGCCTTACAAGTAAATGAAATTCAAAAATACTATATCGCGATGCAAAACTGACGATGCATCACGATATATAATTTCTAATATCGCCCAGTCCTAGTCAAGAAGAACTGCAAATCCCTCATGTCCAATATTTTCCTGATTTTCAAAAGAAGTTGTAAAGAGTTCTACGATCTTTTCTGCTTCTTATCAATCACTTTATCACCTGTATGGTTTTCGATTTCTGAAATGCTCACATTATCGATGATCTTCTATCGTTCTAGAAAATCATTCACTTGTTAAACTTTTTCAGAAGAAATGTTGACATTTAATCCAGATTTCAGGGCAATTAACTTAAACTGAATTTATTTTTAACACTTCTTCAATTATTTTTATTGATTCTTATCTTACTTCTTTGGGAGCTAAGGAATTTTTATTGATCTTTAACTTCTGTTATTGAAGAAAGGTAGTATTAGGCATCGATTTCTGTCCTCTGAAATTCTAGGTGCAGATGTTTTGAAGGTAAGTTTTTTGAGAAAAACGAAGTAAATCCATTAAATTTGATTGCACATGTTAGAAATTTAAAAAAGTTAGAGATATATTTTATAACCGCTGTTGAACAGCCGACCCAATTTTAGATTTACAACTACTAATATTCAACTCTGTGGCCTTCTAATTTCAATCCAATTCAGAAGACAATGGAACTTCTGGATCAAGTATTGGGATTTTGATGGAACTAACTCGCATTTGCGTTACATGGAGAGAAAAACCACGAAAAGCTCGCACTGTTAGCCTGACGGCAAGGAGACTCTAACCCATGATCCGTCAGCCACTGAGGATATTTTACATCAGCACTTTGGTCGATGCGAGCTGGATGCGGAATTCGTATCGACCAACCATCACTGGTATTCGAACCCGGTTCTCCTGAGCCATCGCGGCTCAGTTAGAGTTATTTTTTATTTTATTTTATAACCGTCGTTGAACAGCCGACCCAATTTCATGGGTTTACGACTGCTAATGTTCAACTCCGTAGCCTTGTAATTTTGAACCAATCCAGAAGACAAGGAAACTCCTGGATCAGTACCCCCAGAGGTATTGATTTGTTATGAGAACATGGAGGACTTTGAGACTCGACAGATTTAACGTGCATCAGTCACCATTTACTACACGGGGAGTCTTCGGTCGGCGAGGATCGAACCCACAACCTCTTGGACATGGGCCCAGCGCCCTACCAACCAGGCTATCCCGGCCCCCAGTTAGAGTTATAGACGTTTTTGAAGTAGTTTCGACAATACAATAATTAATAATGCCCAGCTGATGTAAAATACTTAGTCAATTAAATAGCTAGTCAAGCTCTTCTATCATTTATTACTAACATAGTTTAATTGTTAACACTCATTACCCATGTTACAAAATTGACTTTATTGTAGGCGCTGGGCTCATTAAGGCAATTGAACCTTTATGGCCAGTGGAGAGTTAAGTGAATTCTAAGTAGAACTTAAAAAAAATCCACGAAGAACTTACTGCTTTATACAATTCTGATACAATTTTTTTATGGCCTAAGTTCTACTATTCTCTGTTTATTTCAGATCTTCTTGTTTCTTTGCAGTGATTTCACTGCTTCTAGTTGCTTTACTACCTACTTTCCACAATTTCCGTGTTTCGCAATATGCCATCTGTTTGAAAATTAAAATTTATACTTATAACTTTGAGAAAAGATATTAGATATTATAGTATAATTTCGTATAAATTAATGTCCACTGTTTTAAATTTTTTTTTTTGTTTGAATAACTTTTTTCATTGGAAGACTTGTTTTGTTTATGCTTTAAAATTTACTCTTCTTGTGTAAATAGTTAAATGCCATTAGAATGCAATTGTATAACAATTTGTCACTGAAATCTTCAGTGATAAATATAATTAACATAATTGTTTCTTTAAAAAAATTTAATGCTTAGTGTTTTTTATCTTTTATTCGTTTTCTTTTTATTTGTATTGAATTATGTATTTTTTTTTTTATTTAGGTTGGAACTTCTTCAAGAAGTATCAGTGGTCAAAATTCATCCGAAGAAACTGGTAAGATATCAATAAAATTTATTATTAGTTTAAGTTTTATGTTTTGTAAATCAGGACATTGTTCACAGTTTTATGAATTATACCACTCAACAAGTTCAATCTCTTGGTGAATAAAAGCATAAATAGTTGTTTTCTGTATAAAGTTGCTGATGATAAAAATATGTTGTAGGAGGGAAATTTTTTTTTAAAAGTCTTAATTGGCAAATATTGTGTCCTCCACTGAAACTGAAATATTTAATTTGAATAAAATTTTTTATATTTATTATTTATATGGCAAAATTTATTTTTCAAATAATAATATTTACAGGTAAATTTTTTTAATACCGTTTTGTTTTTATTAATAATTATATGTTTTCATTTCAGATAATTTGCATAAAAAATTGTTGAAAGAGAGAAAAAAAAAGATTAAACATGTTAATTCCAACTTAAAATTGAACGACATTGTTTTATTCTAATGATATTCATACAGATTTTAATTGCATGCTTCTATTTGATCTTATCAATGGATGAAACCAAACATCAAAAATTTTATATTTAAATTCCTTTTTTTAATGGGTAGTAAAATAAAAGTTTCATGAGCTTAATTTTCTTTGGTCACTCACAAGTTATCAAAGTCATGGGTTTACAAAAAAATATTGGCAATATTCATAGCTTGTTTAATGTGACCAATTTTTGTAAATTTTTCTAAAGTGTTTTATGGCTAAAAATAAAGCCCTTTAACCAAGCATATTTCCGGAGTAATGTAAAATATTTTTAAATATATAATTGCAGAAATATTATTCTTGATAGTGGTATTCTAGAGTTGATTCTTAGTAGTTCTTAAAGAATTGTAGTTAAGCAAGAGAATCATTGGCAAGGAGGGGGGGGGGGAGACTGTAAATGTCCTCCTCAATAATTAGAAATCTCTTGAAGTCCTCAATATTTCAGACAAATCAAGAAAAATGTTGCAAATTATCAACGATTTCAATTCCTTAAAGTTAAAAACAAGAAAGAGATAAAGATAATTTTTTTCAGACATATAGTACTTTTTAGGATATTTTTTTCTTATGTGTGAAATTTAGAAAACTATTATGACTCTGTAATTTCATTCCCATCAAAAATTTGGCCCCTGTGTCATCCATGCAGTTAAGGCTATGTATTTTTAATTCAATTTTAATACCTATAAGTTTTCTTTTATTTTTAGGCGAAAGTGATAGTTGTAAATCATATTTAGAAGAAGCAATTGATGTTTTAGTTGAAAAAGAAGTTGTTGTTGGTAAGTTTTTTTATTACTTTTTGATTAACAGAGGGTAAAACTAAATTTTAGTACAATCAAATTATGCTTTATTAAAATTGTAAGTACCGAAGTTTATCTTACTAAATCTAAATAGACCAAAAATTTCAAAACTGAAAACTATATTATAAAAACAATGAGTTATGAATTATAAAGGTTTTATTTTTTGGTGGGAAAAAATGTGAGAGTTCTGTTTGTGATTTAATGCTCCCTGAAATATAGTAATAATTTTTTTTATTTATTTAACTGCAAGAATATTACATTTCCCAATTATCGTAGGCATGAGTTGATAAAATGAATGCAATACTAAAATTAAAAAGTAGATTGGATGTGTGTGGGATTTACAAGCATGGAAAGTACACATATGCATATGAAAAACTGGCAGGTAGAATGGTTTGTGTAGCGACATCTTTTTATTTTATTTTATAACCGTCGTTGAACAGCCGACCCAATTTCATGGGTTTATGACTACTAATGTTCAACTCCGTAGCCTTGTAATTTTGAACCAATCCAGAAGACAAGGAAACTCCTGGATCAGTACCCCCAGAGGTTTTGATTTGTTATGGGAACATGGAGGACTTTGAGACTCGGATTTAACGTGCATCAGTCACCATTTACTACACGGGGAGTCTTCGGCCGGCGAGGATCGAACCCACGACCTCTAGGATATGGGCCCAGCGCCCTACCGACCAGGCTATCCCGGCCTAGCGACATCTTTTGTAGTCACTACAGTAGTCACCTATAACTTCTTATTCATCAGTTACCCTACTATAGCTTTGTTGGTTACTGGTTGGGTGATTACATGCCAGATGAGTTGGAAACTATAATAAACGAGACCATTATGAGAAATCACGAACACTTTTAAAGTTAGGGATGTTTATTTTGTTAAAAGAAAAATTTCTAACTAAATTAAATAAGAAATTATTGGGGGGGGGGGGGGTTAATAGAAACAACAAAAGAATTTAGAACTTTAAAAAGCCTCACTTTTTTTAAACATTTTGATCAATAAATATATACAAGGTGATAATAAAATAACTTTAAAATTTTACCAACATATGACCCTCTGGTGAACATACCCTTTGAGTGAAGTTGCTCTCACTGTAACAGTGAGAGAGTGACAAAATTTTTAAAGGACAACACCCACTTTGTTTTGATCGAAATGCAATCCTTGCAGTAAAAACTTCAAATGGATTTGTAACAGTAATTTTAGAGCAAGGAATTTTGACGACAGGCTTTTGCCCTGTCACATCATTTTTTAATGACAACTAACAAGAAAAGAATGTGTTTAGAAATTATGAAACTGAGAAATAATTGCAAAGAAAGCATTTTATGTTCTAAAAACATTCTTATATTCTGAAAAAATTTTACATGTCAGTCCTCATTTTCCTGCCATATCTACAGTTTTTTGAAGATTTTCATCACATTCTTCTCGTTAGTGGTCACGAAAAGTGGCATAGCAAAAGTATAGAGTCGCAATTTCTTGCTTTTAAAATACCATTCTAACTCTATTTTAGGTTTTTACTGTAAGGATTATGTTTCGATAAATGATTTTTTTTTTGTTCAGATGCTCCATTGTGATAAATGAGCAGAATATTGACATTCTGTGGTGTAATTTTAGAGAAATTAAACTTTTAGGAACTAAGTTCTTAAATTACTTAAGTAACATTACCTTTATGTTTACAACATTACATTAGATTGACAAAAAGCAATATTCTGTCTTATTCTCTAACTCTTTGTTGTTCTTGCCTGTCTTCTTTCCACTTGCATTTGTCTCCAAATTGCGAATAAGTATCCTGTCAATAGACATGGAAGCAAGTGTGTGAAAAAAAATATTGTCCTAAATTTTTTTCATTGATGAAATTCAGAGGGTTAAAGTTTGACTTAGGTTGTTCGTGTCGTTAGAAATTAAGTTTTTCTATTTATTTATTTTCATTTATTTATATATTTATTATTATTATTTTGCAGATAACAAAATCTTTACTTAAATATTAGAATAGGTTGCTTTTATATTAAGTCGCTATATTTTAAACATTTAATTGTTCATTTAAAGTCAATGAGAATGCATAACTTTACCTATTTCCTTTAATTGTGATATAATTTTCATATTATCGTATATATAATTTGTTCATTATTCTTGTAGAAATGTCTTTATTTGTAAGTTATTGTTGCAATGTAGTTGATTAGTATTTTCTCTGCATTCACTTAATTTTTCTTCCTTTGGTTTACTTTCAGGTTTAGATTACATTATTGAATACAAGAATATGGTTTCAAAGAAAGGAAGTTTGCCTTTTTCTTGTAAACTCTGCAATTCATCAATTGGACGTCTAACAGTTGTGGCACATGTTATAGGATCTAAGCATAGACTAAATTATTTGGTGAGAACATAAAATAATTTGAAAGCATTTAATATCTAATTTACAGTGATAATTTATTATCAGCTGAAGAAGCCCATCAGTCAGAAGCTCTTTATAAGATTTGAAAAAGAATATATTATAAACTTTATTATTAACTTTATTATTTAATAACTTTATAATTTATAAATTTTATTATTTATTTATTTATTAACTTCATTTATTACAGAGATAGAATTTGATTTTGCTGAAGGTTTAAATTTGTTAGTAGATAATTGTTTTGAATTTGTTAGTACTAATTAGTAGAACTCTTAACTATTTTTATTTTTAAAATACATTTTAAACTTAGTGTTCTAAATGGTATCTTTTTCTAACTTATTTTTAAATTGATGTTTGAATAAACTAATTTTATTGAAAGTTTCCGAAGTTATTCTATTAAAATCTTTTGCTCAATGCTTTAATATTTAGCAGTTGATATGATTGCTTTATACTTTATGTCAATATAACTTTGCTTAATTGGCGAGGAATCTAACATTACTCCAAGCAATTTAGATGTTTAGTTTGTCAAAAAAGCCTGAATTTAAAATAAAAAGATTTCAATGCTATTTTGGTTGTGGACAAAACTTCATCAATATTGTAAATTATGTGCAAAAACCTACACAAACCTATAGTCTTTTTTTTAAATTTCTCTCATTAACAACTCTACATTGTTACATTTACGAAAACTTGTTTTATTAGGGAATAGCGGTAAAACAAACTCATGGTTGCGCATAGTATTCACAAAACTAATTTGTAACTGTTGAGATTTACCATGATGATGATTGTATTTTTGTAAATGGCACTAATATTTTCACAATCATTTTTACACATCTAAGCATCATGATAATAGATATTTGGTGTCTTTACATTAAAGCTATTACACATTTTTGGAGATTCAATTCCACAAACTAAAGATTATTTGTGTGTAGTATTATTTCAACCAAATTGATACTATTGACCACAGCTGATCAATAATTATTCAAGATTTATTACACGTACTAAATTTTTTTCTTAATAAACTGGTACTTCATTACACAACTTCAATTTTTTTCATTCTTGATTTTATTTATTTTAGTTTAACAGAAATTCTTTTCAAAAGCTTTACTTTAAGTTTTTTTTTATATTTCCAATGAGCTGCACAATCAGTGTTCCCGATGAGCAGACCTAGTGCGTTCTCAAGAAGTGGTATCTACTCTTTCAGTGGCCACCACAATGGGTGAGATACCGTTGGCCATGTTAATTTGGACGTCTAGTTTCTGACACACTAGATGGCAGCACCGAGACTCTATTTGGATGCTAAAGTGCACTAGGAATTTAATTTAGCCGGAAATGCCAAGGGCCAATAAGGCACTCCAGGGATCTTTTACATACCGCATAATCATACAATATGGCCGCTGAGGATTTTCTGCATCCCGAAAATCTGGTGTCTGGGCCGGGGATCGAATCCGCAGACTTGGGCTCAGAAGGCCGACGACGAACCAATTGCGCCACCCAGCCACCGCTTTACTTTAAGTAAAATAACACATTTTCACATAACTTTGAAATGCAGCTTCGGTGATGCTACTCCCATAATTCATAAAAATTATACCTGAGGATTTAACTTGCGCTTATTTATCATTATCACAAAGAAGCAATTATAAATAGTTATTGAGAACTCAGCAAAACTCATTTTTGATTATATAGAGCTGTAGGCCAGCAAAAATTATTGACATTATCTTTTAAATTTATAATAATAAAAAGAATGGTTTGCAGTTTCAATTGCAACTATGACTTCCACATTTGTGTTGTGAAAAACACTTTATTAAAGCTGTAGCAGACAAGCTGTTAATTATTAAGTGTTTTAAAGCTGGCTGCCTCGATTTCTCTTCTCTGAAACAAATGTGCACTAAATTTAGACACATGTTCAAAAATATGGATTTTGTATAGGGGACATACATCAGTAGTGATTGTGCTCCAGAAAAAATCCGGATTTTTCGCTAACCATGATCCAAAAGTTTCTGGAAATCCAAAGTCCAGAAGTTTCAAGAAATCATTGATCACATTTATATATAAAAATTCTTGTATATTTTATATAAAAATATTAGAATTAGAATTTATGCTTGGCATCTCTTTAATTTGTAAATATTTTTTCTGGTAGAATAATAAATGTGATTAGAGATAAAATTAAACTTACACTTTCATTTAAATTATGCTGCATATAATTCATTTAGAATATCATGTTTTAAAAATATCAATGATTTAAATATACAAAGATATAAATTTTTTGAATAATTTTACTCAAGAAATTTTCAGGAATTTTTAGTTGGGCTCACAATCACCCCTGATAAACTCACATTGTGTTCTTTTATGCATAGATGAAGTTTAAAAATTGCTTAACACTAAATTAATTTGGAGTTTTTAAGTTTATTTTAATAAAGTTTTTTTTAATTTTATTACAAGTATTAAATTAAGCAGTGAAATTAACAGTTCTTTCAAATTATTATAAAATTAAGTTACAAATAAAAGTAGTTAATATCCCTAAGAATTTTAAAAAAAAAAATTTCACAGAAAAAATTAAAGTAATTAGTTATGATCAACAGAACCTAATACCTACCGTGATGACTTGAGACACAGTTTCTACAATACATTTTATAATCAGTACAGCTGGCACATTTTTTTTACATTGGGCTTCATAAGGAAGGGGTCACACAATGACTTTTTATACAAATACAAAGGAACTTTTTCATTGAATGATTTAAAGTTTTTAAAATTTTTGTTTCTCATATGTTTCTCATATGATGTTAATTTTTTTTTCAGAAAGCTAAAGACGAAGAGACATATAAAAATATAATGAGTCGAAAACTAAAAATTAAAGAAAAAGATGCAATAATATCTGAAGCTATTATTCCATTAGAAAAACGCTATGGCAGAGGAAGAGTCATTGTCCAAATAAAAGGTAATAATTATCAACATAATATATTTTCTATTTTATAAGTAACTAAATTTTTTTACTTCTAAATTTCTTTTACTAAATGTTAGCATTTCTTATATTTTGCAATGACACTATCCAACTAGTTATGTTAGATGCTGTTCCTCTAATTTTACCATTTCTCTATTAAATGTTGTAATTAAGCTATTTTTTTTTATCATTTGATATCAAAAACCTTACCAATGAAAATCTTTTAAAAAGCATAAAGAGTTTGTAGGTCTCTATCGAAAAATAATTATATGGCAAACAACATATGTCTTTTTATAGAACCTGAGCAGTGTATTAACCGAATTATACAAATGAACCACATATGTTTTAAGAATTTTCCTTTTTTTCCTTAAAAAAAAAAGATATTATTCTAACTTAGATCTTACAGTAGCATAGCAGCAATATGTTTATAATCCTCTGCTTAAAAAACAGAAACTGTGTATTTTTTGTAACTTAAATTAGGAGCATTTTTTTATTTTTCTAACGTAGAATAAGGCATAAAGGCATTTTTGTGGTAAAAATAAGTATCTAACAACACTTTGTAACTCAAGCAAAGTGTATTTTGACCTACCTGTAGGCATTGGCGTAGCAAGTGGGAGCTATATGGGATATAAGTACCCGAGCACAAACTTACAGGGTTGCCAAGTTCATAAAACTTCATTCATAAAACTTCATTCAAAATTAATACCAGAAAAAAAATTTTTTTTCGAATACCCACTCACCCGTCTCTTTTGCTAATTTTAGGAACAATAACTCTTTAAAAATTGTATCGAATAAAGCTAAAAATTAAGAAGGATGTCTATTATTATAATTTGTTGTGCATATAGTTTATTATCAATTTTGGCAAATTGGCGGCACATTCAATGAAAAATATTTTTAGAATAAACATTTAACGTTCAATCAAAAACAATAATTGCAATGAAAAACATACAAGTGTAACAGAAACTACATTTATAACATATAATGTTCAAACCAAATCAAATTAATGTTTTTATTTTGTCAAATTATGTTGATTTAAAAAACTTTATTTGAAGGTGTGAAGTTGTACTCAATGTAAAATTTAATTAATAAATTCAATTCTATATAGTCTGAAACTGAAAATTGTGCTCAAAAACCCCCCTAAGTCTGATATCTATATAAATATATCATGTAAGTCAGTTGGCTCAAAAATTGAGTTTACCCCCAGGTACTGTAAGCCCTAACTATGCCTCTGCCTATAGAAAAATTTATCCTTAAAAGAAAACGACCATTTACAGCACACATTTTACTTTAAATGTTGAGAAATAGAAATTAATATCATATTTAAGATATAAGTTGGAGTTAACAATTTATATCACATGTTTATTGAAAATGGTCTTAACAATTTACTACAATTTCTTAACAATTTATATAATATGTTTATTGAAAATGATTTCAAAAAATCAATTTAAGTGCAGCACACATAAGTTGAATGTTTAGTTGAATGCATTTCTTTGTTCTTATCAAATTTATGATATTTGATTATGTGATACAAGATAGTATTTTTTTACACGTTGCTTAACAAATTATTATTATTTCTTTCAGAAATCAAAGCAGAGAAAGAAGAACCAATTCCAGTGGATAGTTTGTAAGTTGTTTTATTATCTTCCTTAACATTCAATCTAAATAAATGAATGAATATTACAAGAATTATAAGTTACTATACTGTGCTTTAAAAAAAATTTTGAAATTATTATACTTCTCTATGGGCTACTTAAAATAAATCTAACTCAAAAATCTTAGTTTCTTTCCAATTGTATTTTATACATATTTAGATGGGTACTTTCTAAATAGTTAGTGATTTTAATTTACATGTCATATGTTTATTACATTTGTAACTAAAATACTAAAGTAATATAATCTAGTTTTTTATATTTTTGTTTAAAGGTAAATAAATAACTAGTCATTTCTATTATTACAGAATAGAAGTAGTTGAGGACAGCAGTATGACTGCAGCTTCTAATGAAGATGCTAAAATGCTTCCTGATTATACAAACTCTTCCATTAAAAGATCCGTATCAGAAAATGATAAAGCAGTTAAACTATTCAAAGTTGAAAAGGAAGAAGATATGCAGGAGCAGATTTCTAAATTGGACAGTAAGACACATGGCACAGTTGTTAATGATTCCCAAACTAAACCAAATAGTCAAGATCCCAAGGGATTTACTGATGAAACATTTGTTAAGCCTGCTAATTTAGATGACCAGAAAGAAATGGAGGTTACACCAGAGTCTGACAATTTTGATATTTCTGGGCTTTTAAATGCACTGGTTAGTAAATTTTAAAACAAATTATTTTTTTTTCAATAAATGCTTACTTATTCAGGGGTTTGTCCAGGGTAAATTTACTACCGTTTAGCTGTACCTTCATAAATTCAACTTTAAGAAAAATGGTAGTTTCACAAAATACTTTTAAAAAGGCAAGTTCTCATGCAAACCCCCTTCTCGTTGCAATCTATGGAAAAGACAAGCTTTTCTGCCAGCTGTTTTTAACAAAAGTTTGGCCAGATAGCGCAATGTGGTAAGCCTAACAGGTCGCGTATGCCGTATCGAAACGAGCTTTTTTTTCGCTGCGTTTTTTAAAATGAACCGACGAGGCTCTCCCTGTACAGGAAGTAGAAATTCAGACATTATTTTAAACATTCAAACATTATCTTAAACACTATTGTAAATTTATTCTAACAGACCTTTATTTTTTATGAAATTTTTTTTTTCTCTGTGAAATTTTTTTCTGTATGACCTAGTCAAAAATGTTCTCATAATGAAAATAACTTTTAGTGCTAGTACTGTTAAATTCATGTTTTTATTAAATTCAAGTTGAAATTTAACTATGGACAATGATTTTTATGAATTTTTAAATTTGGATACAATTTTAATGCCAAAATTTTACAATAGCAAAATTATTTGTGAATATATGAAGAAAAATATATAGAAATTTACCAGTCATAATTGATTTCTATTTGTGGAGACAATTTTTGCAAATATTTTTTAACTTTACCATATTTTTGTGTTGATTTTCTAATATAATTTTTAATTTTCACAATTTATGTCTAAATTTTCATAAAATAGGTATCTCTCAAAAAAACCTAGACAGACCCCTGTTATTGTTGTAAATATAGGGATGTTGAATACTAGAAAATTTTGTATGCTTTGCTAAAATTTCCAGGAAATTTCTATTCTTGGTTATTCTAGTCATAAAATGTTTAATAAAGTGCATATTTTAGTGAGTTAATATGTTTATGTTCTTAAACTTCCTATTTTTTACCACGTTTATATCAATTTGCCTTCGTGTATGTCTGTCCGGGTGGAATTTTGTAATCGATTTTAAACTAACTTCCCGACTAGCTACAGACTTCAAATTTGACACATAGTTCAGAATTGGATGAAAATGAAGAGAAAAAAGACATGCAAAGTAAAATAAAATTAAAATTGAAGGAAAATTAATATTTTCGCGATTGTTTTTTGTTGTCGATTCGATTATTTCTAATTAGTGTCACATGTCAGTTGAAAAGTTTTGTGTACAGTGAGTGAAAAAATTGAGATTTTAGAAGTGAGGACAAAATAAAAAAAATATTTTTAAAAACCAGGTTTTTGTAGTGGAGAATGATAATTAAAAAAAAAATAAATTTGAAAAACAAAAAATGTGGAGGGCATGAAATACATTACAGTACATATACACATTTTCTTACTCATACACATGCACAACCACATCCACATATACATACACATGCATATACACAAACATATTCCTTGTCCACATTCAGATACAATTACAGATATACATACACATATTCTCATGAGCAAACATACTGTTACTCTTATGTATTTCATGTGCCCCACTTTTTTCGTTTTTCAGTTCTTTTGTTGTTTTTTAATTATTATTCTCCACTACAAAAACGTGGTTTTTAAAAATATTATTTATATTTTGATTTTTTTTAATGCTTGAGTAAAGAGGTTAACCTTTTGCTAATTATTAGATAATCTGAGCTTTATAAGATGATAATGAGTTATAAAAGATATTTATTATTATTATATGAGAACCTAACAATCTGTTAATTATGTCATTCTGTTCAATGTTTTGTTTTATTCTACCCCATGTGGAATTAATGGTTTTTATACCATCTTTAAGCTGATTTGTTCAATTTGATACTTTCTAGTTGCGGACTTCAAAATTTCTAGATTTTTCTGGAAGAACAAATTAAATTCCATTTCGAAACCTTTAATTTTCTTTAGACTCTAAAATTTTCTAAATTTTATCTTAAATTAGATTTAAACTTCTAGTTTTATTTTCTAAATTAGACTTAAATCTCTAGTTTTATTTTCTAAATTAGATTTAAATATTTTTTATTGCAAGTTTTGTAATAGGATTTGGTAAAGCTCTTATCACTTGAAATTTCAGTATAATTGATCCATGACAGTATGATAGTAAAATTTTGTAATTGGAAATTCTATCATGCGATGAGTGATGACATCCACACTATTTATATGATTTCCTGTTTGAGAAATAGAGTACCATTGCTGTAAAAAAGAGTCTTTTACTATGATGGATTTAATGTGAAAGTATTTATATATATTTGCAAAGATTAAAGGAGACTTTGTGGCGGGAGGAGTTCTTAGCTTAGACAATTATATGAATATGTGGCAGAAGTTGAATTCTTAGCCGTAGATGGCGCCTCTGGAAAACAAGAAGGACACCCACTTTCCCCTAATAGCATATCACAATAACAACAATGCTGTGAACCATGATCTTTATTACTTTCATCAATCACTGGACATCTTTCACATCTTATTCTATACATTAACGATACAACTATTTTTAAAAGTTTTGATGTGGGATCTGTAAAAAAGTAAAGATATATTTTCTTAAATTATGCTTTTACATTACAGGCTAACCATAGCATATCTTCTGAAGAGGAAGCTGACGCAATATCTAAAGTTATTGGAGTATTGTTAAAGTCTCTACTTCATTTCAAATTGCAAACATTTAAAAATGTTAATCTAGAGGTATGTTTTTATATTTACTAGTTTTGTGTACATGTTAATGTATTTTGTTTGTGTGGAGGTAAGTGAAATTTTTATTTATATTTATTTCTCGGTGACTTCTTTAAAATTTATCAAATTTCATGACTTTTTATGTATTGATTTTGTTAAAAATTTTAATTAGTCAAGCTGCATGAATATAAAATATATTTCATCATATAACCTATCGCTACAATGTTTTTTGTTTTTCTTTGTTGTTGATGAAATTGGAATTTTTGCTATTATTTAAATTGCTTTTAATCCAACATTTTATTATTATTATTCAAGTTTTTTTTATATATAAAAAATTTGTTTTCTTTAATATAAAGTAATGTTTGTAAATTTTTTAAAAAATGCATTTTTTTGGAAAATTTGTTTTAACAAAATCTCAATATATATGATTTATTTAAAAGAAAATGGGATAAAAATGTGACAAAATGTTTGATTTGATTTTTGAGAACTCTTTTTTTTTTTTCCTTCTTTTTTTAACTATCAGAAATAATATTTTAAGTATGTTGTACTATTAAGGTCTGAAAAATTTTATGAGCTGAACTCAGACAATGAATTTAAAAAATGTTCTTATTCTGTTTATAAAACGGATAAAATCACATTATATTTCTGGCACTATAAGTTCTGTAACGATGTGAAAGATGCAAGAAAGATCATAATTTACAATTATCTACATAATCTGTAAATGTCCACGTGATTTCTATTTTTCAGTTAAAATGTCCTCATTTAAACTTGCCTTTACGTTTTTTTTTTTTTGTTTTTGTTTTTCAATTCTGAGAATCCTTTTAGCAATTCATCTCCTACTGTCTGATTCAATAGATTGTGATAGAGCTGTTTCCTGTTACAGCTGAATTTTTATGAAACAAAGACAAAATTTGAACGAATATTCACCTTATAGACTAACTTCACTTTAATACTTCTGTTTTGTTAATTGAATATGGATATAAGGTAAATTAGTTAAAATCTTTTCTTTATTAAATTGAAAAATTCTAATTACCACACAGAAGAAAATGAAAATTGTATTTTTGTTCAATTTTTTTTTCTGTTCTAGTTTTATTTAAGTCATTCACAATCTATCTGTATGAGTTAATAAAAAGGAAATTGTGTATTGTTTTCTTTTAACGTATTAAATTGTAAATTTCTGAAGAATAATCATTCTAGTAAAGTTTACAAGTTCCTATGAGCTACATTTCTGCTTGCAAATTTCTAATTGATCTACTTTTCTTCTTAACTCTTCTTGTTACATACCCAAGTTAACTTTTTAAGTTCCATAGAATAGAAAATATTGATCTCCCAAAAAATTTAGAGCCGTAAGTGTTAGTGAAAAGTAATAACGGAGTGCATTAGGTTTATTTATGTTGCTAATAACATTTACTATAGACAGTCATTTTCCACCTGAAAATCTGTAGAGTTATGCTTGGAATTTTATTTATCAATAAACTTTCTAAATTAGAATTAAAGAAATCTAAATTTCTTCTCTCATTTCTACGAGTTCTCGTAACTGTAGAGTTTTAATGACATAGTGAAGTCCTGATAACGTGATTCCCAACCATTTTGTTGATAATCAGGATCATTGCTTACTCTGAGTACAAGAAACTTGCATTGTGAAGATTTTTTTATAAATTTATTAAGTGCAACTATCCTTTTTTATATCATACCTATATCTATATTTTATCAATCTTTAAAATTACACAATTGAACAATTGTATTTTCACTATTCCAAATAAGATGTTCACATGGCTTACATTATACTCTACAGTTTTAGATTAAATATAATAATTTTATGTGTGATATAAACATTGATTATATAAACATTGATTATATAAAATTGGACAGTAGATTTTAATATTTACTTTGATTGCTTAGTTATTGAAACTTATTCCATTTCTTCTTTAGAAACGTGCATGAGTTTAGTCATAGGTAAGAAGAAATGGGAATATTAAAACTTCATTATATTAACCCTTTTTTAGAAGTTTTTACTTCATAATGCTTCCACATGTTTAACCCTTTAAAAGTCGTCAATTTAAAAAAAAAAAAAATTTTTTTTTTAAGTAAACTACATTTAAATTTGCATACTAGCTTTCCTTTTATAGAGAAGTAGCGTAGAAGCGCAAAACATTCAAATAAATTTGCTTATTTTCAAAATATCAAACTTTGAAAAATGTTTATAACAAATTATATAATGAATTCCTTAATAAATAAGGAATTCTGCAAAGAATTGAATAATTCTGCTAAGTTTAATTTCTTTTTCATTACAATTTTGACTATTTCTGCCTATTTTTCTGTGAAAAGTGCTTTTAATTAGTACCTATTTAACTGTATCAACTTAGCATCTATTCAAATTAAATATTCACTTCAAGTTTATTATATTTAATATTCAGAATACTTTAGTATTGAAGTTTCATGTTGATGTAAAAAGGATAGTTTTATAGTATTCATCATTATTGTTTGCATAAACACCTAGAGTAGGCTTTAGTATCGAAGTTTCATGTTGATGTAAAAAGGATAGTTTTATAGTATTCATCATTATTGTTTGCATAAACACCTAGAGTAGGCTTTTGCCTTCTCCAGAAAATTTCTCCATGCAGTTCTCTTTGTTGCCAAAGCCTGCCAGTTCAATTCCCTACTGATTTTGTAATCTAAATTTATAAAGTTTAGTATTCAAAGTTTGGAAAGCCATCTAGTTCTATTAACCATTGGTTTATGTCTGAAAAGGGCAATATCCGGTAACGAGCGAATTAATCGGTATTTTATGGTAGTTTATCTCATACTTTTCAATCTCTTCTGTTGCTTACATTATCTAGACTTATTATAGTTTTAATTGGTTATGCGATTATCAACCAGAAATTACTGTAATCGAATAAAAAATACAGATTTTGTTGAAAGAAATTCCTTTTGACCTTCGATACCTTTCCTTTTGACGTTTTCGATTTTTTTCCAGGATAGTGGGGAGTTTATATTTTTCTTTCCAGTAGGAAAAAAAAATTGTCAATACTTTCGCCCTTGGCGAACAAAGAGCACGGGGCGAGCTCATATGATCAGAAAGTCGGGTCCCCAATCGTGGTTGCCGGGAGAAAAGTGTTGAACCAAGCAGACTCCTCAATTCTGCTTTTAACATGTAAAGTCTATGGCGGGCTTGTCGTACTTTGAATCGATTTTTCTTGTTTAAGAATCAGAGTGATCAATATAAAAAAAATACTAATAATTTTTTCAATCTTTCCTATCCACGAAAATGTAGGTCAATTTTTTTTATCTTTATTACTTTTTGTAATATTGCCTTTGAAACTCAAGTCACTTTATACCTTTGAGTGAGGGAGGAAGGCAACTTCCACCCCCAAGTTCATTCTCCAAGAGATGATTGCGGTCTAATCTTCTCCGTAGGTGGTCTTGGTCCCTCCCTCCCAAATACTTTTACTCTGTTCAACTCTTTTTGAAAATTTTTTTCTCTCTCTGTCCTTTTGAAGAACTGATATGGGGAGCTTTTATAAGCTTGTAATTTATTATGGAAATTATATTTGCTGATAATTCGTTCATTCTACATACATTTTATTTATTTAGTAGTAATACTTTTTCTTGTTTTTATTCATTTTGAGAGTGGAATTTATTTTTTAAATACATTATTCCCCCTTTTTTTAGAACTTTTTTCCTTGTTTTTTAAAGATGTTTCAGAATTAAAATATTTAGCTTCTGAATAAAGTGAGATTAATTAAAATCGAGACAATGACGTAAAAATATTCCAATATACTATAAAGCATCACAAAACTGCAGTTTTCCTTTTTAAAAATATATATATATATATATATCGTACACTCATTTGTAGGTTTAAAAAAACATTTACATTATAAAAATTTAAAAGGTTGCAATTTTTCCATTCCATAAATAGTTTTAATTACTCCAATAGCTGGGATAGTTTGTTTTTCCACGGTAAGGAAAAAAAAAAAAAATAGCTAGTACACAAGAGCACACATCATCCAAACGTGAACAAGCACTTAGCCCTGTGTTTAGGGCTTTAATGTACATACACAAGAACACTAAGTATTATGAAAATTTTATTTAAATCAGTAAATGAAGAAAAATATGAAAATATACGCATGTATTGTAAAATTCTTAAAAAAAAGGAAGCAAAAGAACATTAGTGGACATAATTAATATTCACGAGAGAAAAATAAAAACGTTATCAAAATATAATGAACCGCTGCTTAGGAACGCAACACTGAAAATATTGAAACAAGTTTGATTGCCAGATGAAATAGAAAGAATGAGAAATGTGATTATTATAAACACCACGAAATTTCATCACGATATATTAAAAAATAAAAATAAGTTGTAATACTTAGAGTTAAGCTTCTCCTTGTTACTTCAGACAGTAAAACTGGTGTTGATGTTTTCAGACCTGATTCCTTAGTTGATTCACTAGATTTTGAAATTATTAGTCTTTTTTTATTGCTTTAACATTAATCTGTAATTCCTAATTAATACACTTTTTAAAACTTTTTTTAGCAATATTCTAAAAATATATATTAAAAATAGTAATTATGCAATATCTTATGTATTTAATAACGAGAAATTTTTCGAATTCCTATTAAAAGTGTGTAAAAAAAAAAAAAAAAAAAAAAGGTTGTGAAAAATATATGTATTTAAATTGTAATTGAAAGAAACAAATTAAAAAAGTAATAAAAAAAATAAAATCTTGAACTCAAGGTTTTACTTTAACATAAAAAGTTTTACAAGTTAGCAAATCAATTTTTAAAAAAATTAACAAACTTTATTTGATTTATAGAGAAAATATAAATTTATTTTTAATGTAGTTACTTTATATGAATTACTTTCATATGACTACATAGTAAAATTTTATAAATTTAAATACTCTGGTTATTATTAGTTCTCTAAATAATCAAATCAAAATAATAAATAATTCAAGATATAACTTGAAAAAGTGCATGTTAAATAAAATGATAAAACCATTTTGAAAATAAATAAAGCCGTTTTAGAGTTTAAAAAATTATTTTTTAAGTTTTTCTTAGAAGAAGAAAAAAGCATAATGTAGAGTGAGTCTCTTCTGATATCTTTTGAAAGCTAGTTGACCCCCGCAGGTTGCAATTCCCCCTTTTCTGTGACAGTGGTTAGTCCATTAGTTTCGGATTACTTAACACCCCAGGAAGTACACGCACCCCCACCAAAAATGTAGGGGAGACAGTGGAACGAGTTTTGGAGGTGCTATATTTTTCGTCCCTATTCGGGACTAACTCTTACTGAAGGTTAGAAGGGAAATGGAAAGGCCTTCTCACAGTATCTTTTGGCCAAGCTTTCGCCAAAGCACAATTTTTCTTGCTAAATTTACGATTTTATTGCATTTGGCAACGCGGGGAATAGTTATTTGTCTTTTCATTATCAATTTTTTTAATGGTCATTAATCTTGTAAAATTTAATTTAGATTTTCATTATATTCTAAGATCAATAATTACTGTAACTATAATTAAAAGCTGTTGGTTTTAGCTACTCAACAGCTAGCATGTAGAAAGTTACATTTTCCTATGTTATTAGAATGACATGAAACAGTAAATAAAATAATTATTACAGAAGATTTAAAATATTAAAATTTTAATGAAGTTAATATTAATTGGTACTGTGGGTAGTTTTGATTAAATTACAATGTATCTTGAAAAACCACATAAAAAGAATTAACACTATATCATTTGTGTGCTAATACTATATTATCTTTTTTCGTTTCTTCGTTATCTCAATGGTAATTTCAAGTTTTAAAGAAATAATCAGCTTAAAAACATAAAGAGATTAATGTAATTTATTCAAATTGACTTAACCAGTTTATGAATATTTTTGTTGTTTGGAGTAATATTTTATAGGAAAATGTTTCCTTAATACAAAAGTATTGTTGTAAATACAAATTAAAGATTATTTTCTCGAGTAACTCGTTTTTATAAGAACAAATACATTGAAAAAAATAATTTCCTTTTCTAATTATGCTCAAAAAATTAATAATTATTTAATGTTTATTAATGGTCTTTCACAATCATGTTCAATTAAAAACTATGCTGCTTTGTTTGTTTATATTTTATTTATTTAACAGCAATTGATGGCATCTCTTTCTAATGGATCTGAAGAAGCATTGTTAAAGCTTCTGGCATTGTTAGAAAGTAATCAACAAGAAGCACAGAAAATAAACATTGATATTGTCACTGAAACTGAAACTTCTTCAAATAGCTGTAACAAGAAAATTTCTTCACATAATCCATGCAGCAGTGTGGAAACTAGTGATGTTGCTGGAGAACACAGTAATGAAGATAAAAACAATTCAATAATCAAAGACACTGTAGAAATGTCTAACGTGTTGGATACTTTACCAGTTTTACCTTCATCTGGTTCTGTTGCTATGCCCCACAAAGTTACATCAATCAACAGTTCAATCACTTCTACAAGTGCAATTCCAACCTCTCAGCCTACTGTAGGTAGGGATATTTCATCTAATGCTGTCTCCTCGCCTCCTGTTTCCCAGGTAGCCTCAGTCACTGGTCTTGTACCACCACCATTTTTTGGTTGGTCTAATTCACCAGCATGTACTTTAGCTAATCAGTCACCTTCAAAAGCCCCTAGTAATTTTGCTTGGGCATCACCTTTCCCTATGATGCAAATGCCTGGAATGCCATATTATCAGCAACCAGCAGGTGCTTTTCAGCAATCTATTGCTGCATATTCTGGTTATTCTCAATATGGTGTTCCTGTATCCCAAAGTAATACAGCAACAGGGAACTTTCCTCCTCCTAGATTACCCTTAATAGCACAACCTCCCCCTCCTCCTCCCCTTCCACCTCCAATGACAACTTCTAATCAACCTCCTCTACCTTCATCAATTTGTCCCCCTCCACCTCCTTCAATGCCACCTTTACCTCCTATGTATCCTCCTCCACCACCTCTGCCATGAAAACAAAATAATATTAAAGATTTTGTGTGTGAATGAATTAAAAAACTATAAACATCTGAAATTTGTATTCTATGTAATCGAATTGTATTGCAATATTTTTGAATTCTTGCAAAAAAAGCTATAATTATTTAATTTATTTGACTAAATATTGTTTAGAATGTAAAAATAATTTGATGATTACTGTAAATTGCTTTCTATTTTAATAAAATATTTATTGTTGTTTGGTTTAATTCTTCTAGTTAAGAATAATGATGCCATAATTTCTTTGATAATATTTTATGTGATGATCTGTGTGTTTTACAAGTATTATCTAAGCACTCATTCTTCCTTAAAATAAAATATATTTTTTCTCTCTTTATGTTTTGTATTTATTTTAAATAAAGATTTCAAATCTGTTTCTTTTTTGTTGTTTTCCATGTATCAATTAGTTTTAATATTTGACCATGTTTTAAGATTTATTAATCAGGTTCTTTATTAATGTTGATTTATTCTAGAATGAAAAATAAGAAATAAAATATATTTCAAGTATGGTATTTAATTACTTATCGTCTTGTGGATTGAAATAATTTTGTAATTATATTCAGAATTGTTTTTATATTTAATGCTTTTCCAAAACTATTTTTATTGTAATATAACTGAACATCTGTCTAATAAATTATGTTTCCATTATTTTATTACTGATATTGTATAATTTTTCTTAGTACTTCTGATATTAAAGATTATTTAAAGTATGTCTACAAAAATTGTTTTTAAGATTGACTTTTAGCATGAAATGGCCATAGTTTTCTTTTCATTTCAGTTTAATAGAATTCAAAAGTAGGATCAAATTTAAGTTTCGGTCTAAGGCATTGCTTCTAATGTAGTATTTCTGTCTGAATTTGGAACCGTTTTATGGATTGGCATCACCAATTGCGCCTATCAGCAAACGTTACTATCTAAATTTGTAGGTTTTGTTTACATTTGAAGTTTTTATTAAGTTTGTTTCAGTAAATGTGTGGTCTGTAGCAATTTGTAGTAAATATAATTGAAACAGATTTTGTTTTTTACCCTAAAAATTACGAAGGTTGTTGGATTGGCTATACATCCTTATCAATAAAAGATTTTGCCGAAGAAAATCTATATGACTGTTCTTTTATCATTTTAAAAAATATTAAAATTTTTGCAGTGCAATCAAATTTTTTCAGCATTTTGTGTTATTCCACATCCTTTAAAAAATTCTATGAGGATATATAATGTTGACATTCTATAATTAAGTAAGTATAGTTTTTAATAATTTATTATTTCTTTCATTTGTAATTTTTATAAATCTCAGTATATTAATAAATATGTTTTTTATTTCATTCCAGATATTCTTTTCGAAGTAGTATGGTTTTGTTTGACTATATCTCTCTTTTTATTATGAAGCAATAGATGAAAACTGCAGTAATATAAGTACTTTTAATAATTTATAAACAAATATTTCTATTTGCATTCATATTTTATTGCATAAATGTTTTTATATATGTATTTTACTATATTTTTAATTTTCTTTCTCCCTTTTTTTCATACTAAATATTTTAAAAAGTATTACTTGTTTAATAGCTTATAATTTTTATTACATTTAAGAAATTTTTTTTCCATTTGGGAACTAGTTGCTCGGTTGTCAATACTATTTTTTATTATGCCTAATATCCAAATTTATACACATTCAATTTTTCAACTTATTTTGTCTTAGACCTGGTAAATTTTATATTATAATGAAAGTAAAGCTCACCAAACTAAAATATTTCCAGATTTTTGGTTTAGTGATAATGGAATAAAGTAGCACGATACATTTTATAATCAATATTTTTATATATGTAATAATATGGTTGAGTTTCAATTGAAATCGTTATTTCGTTGGTTTTATTTAAACGGTTGGTTTTATTAAGGGCCGGGACAGCCTGGTTGGTAGAGCACTGAGCCCATGTCCAAGAGGTCGTGGGTTCATCCCCGCTGGCTGAAGACTCCCTGTGTCGTAAATAGTGGCTGATGCATATTAAATCTGTTGGGCTACTAAGTCCTCCATGTTCCCATAACAAATCAATACCTCTGGGGGTACTGATCCAGGAGTTACCTTGTCTTCTAGATTGGTTCAAAATTGCAAGGCTACGGAGTTGAACGTTAGTAGTCGTAAACCCAAAATTGGGTCGGCTGTTCAACGACGGTTATAAAATAACCACATTACTGAGATTTTTTAATTTTCCTGGCAGCCTTTTAAGTATGAGCTCTACTTTTCCACTCAATGAGGCAGTCATTTTAGCAGTACTTTTGACACTAACAAAGGAAAAAATTGCATATGACACTATTGCAACCAAAAACACCCAAAATTTTTATAAACTATTATTTTTCATCTTCCTGTGATTACTTTCAAATAAGCTTAAGCGTTCATTGAAGATAATCAAAGCAAGTAAAAAGACGGGAGTTTTGATTAAAAAAGGAAAATTCAAAATGGAAATTTCTTTATTGAATGATTGTAGTTGTGGCTTAAAACAGCCTGCATTAAAAGTTACCTAGGGTCAGGTTGCATTCCATTTAGGTAGGTATTACTTATTAACGTATTTGTTTTGGCATTGAATGATATTAGTTTTAAACTATTTATAATTGATAGACATTTCGATTTTTTGGGAATAGTAATGATTTAAAAATTTAGACTCGTTGTCTTGTTTGGAAAATATTTAATTATCTTTTCCGTCAATATTAAAAACATCTGTATCACTATTTCCCGAAGTAAATTTAGAAATACTGTATTTTTTAGAAGTTAACACATTTGAGGGAAGGGCAGAATTTACATCATTGTGAAAAGTCCAAAAAAGCTTTTTATTTTAGTGTGACGAAATAATAGTCATTGTGTAATCCCATGTTTGGTTTGAGTGAAGTGCTGTGTTTAATAGTTTGAGTTTTAAAAATAATATTTTTGGAACTCAAAATTATTAAACAAGCTACTTGTGATAATGTGTAAAAAAAAATCCCTGGTGCAGGGTATCTTAAAATCATTATTCAAGTGAAAGATCTTCAGAAGTTGCTGAATTTATAGAAAAAGAAGTAGAAGGTGAAGCATTTTTTGCACAAGTAAGTAATTTTATCTATTCCTAGCTATATAAAGGTGTGTATTTGCTTTATTAATGATAAATTTAAATATGCTAATTCATTTGTGATGACGGTATTTTAAATTACTAAATCATTCACTAATACGTACTTCTTAACGTTTAATACCTTTTTTGATTTTTGACACAAAATTGAGGGACGGGCGGCCGCAAATTTCGGCAATATACGTTTGGAAGTTTTCCTTGGAAACAGTGTAACTTAACTCATCAGATGTTTTCTACTAAAAACTACCTATTAAATCAACTTCTTGAAAACTATTCCTTTGCAAGAGATTAAATTAAAAATAACTTAAGATCAGTTGGAAAAAAATTTTTATTTATTACTTTCAAAAGTTTTACTACTAGACACTCGCTAAATTGTTATTAGATTCTCGCAATAAAATTTTTGTTGGTATCTATTAACAGAAAGAATTAAAAAAAAATAAATACGTTGATGTTGTAACGTATCTACCACTACAAATATACAAATCCAATTCACTAGTATATATAAGACATGTTAACTCGATTCTATGTTGGGGTACCTTTTCATAGATGAAAGTTGACATTGCCGATAACTACTCTCCCCACATTGGTGAACTTCGGGCGTGATGTGAACACGCCTACGTTGGCAGTAACGCCCGCTTCGATCTGAACACGCCTACTTTAAACAGTTGACTTGCTACTTGTGACTGCGAATCCACCTTCTCACACTGTTGCTACTCAGTCTCGATTAAACACAACGTCTGCCTGCATACACTTGACTGCTAAAGGCAACACAGGAGCGACTACGACCATGATCTTAATACAGCTCTCATGACTAATGTTCTAAACCCGGTGACCTTAATCCAGCTCTCCCGGTCTTTCACATATACAGCAACTAGTGGTATCCGTTCATCGAATTCTATCACAGCTATTATTCTGATTATTCCACTACAATTATACAAATCCGATTCACTAGTATATAAGACATGTTAACTCGCTTCTATGTTGGGGTACCTTTTTAGAGATGAAAGTTGACATTGCCGAAAACTACTCACCCCACAATATTGGTACATAATATAAATCATGCTGTTTGAAAAAATCTTCTTCCAAAAGAAATAGAATTTTGAAAACAACATAAGAATACTGTATTCATCCACTTTTTCGGTAGAAGTGAACGACTTTTTCTAGTGACTGGTCAGATGGAACACAAATGTTGTTCCATTTTCATTGTGCTTTTTATTAAATCAGAAATGGTGAATTCATAAGTAGAAATCTGTTCATAAAAAGACTGTTCAAGTCTATTGCATACTGCAAAAAAAAAAAATAATAATAATAATAAATAAAAATATAAAAAAAAGAAAGAAAAAGGTTAACATAAGCAATAATAAAAAGGCAGCTTAAGCACAACGGGATCAATTAACACAGCAGATGACATTTTTGGAACTATTTTGGAGTTGACTGATTCAGGCAGAGTTATTGGTGATCGAAATGGACTGAAGGTGGCACATAGCAAAACTCTATACTTATGGCAACACTACGCATATCACCATTGGCATGTTGAGAAGTACGTTAGTTTCGGTCTTGATTTTCAAATTGATTAAAAATTTTGAGTATGGAAACTACATGAATCTCAAAACTGCGTGAAACATAGTTATTAAAGTAAGCATCGTTATAGTTTTCAAAAATATTTTTGACATTCTGAACTGCAAGAAAATTGTTAAGTATTGTAATTCATTACCATATATCTGAGGAGAGGAAAGGCTCTTGACCACTGATGACCTATTCGAGCGTTGCGATCGCGAATTATAAAGAAGTGTAAAAAACACGTTGCGGAAAATTATGTTACGTAGTTTTTAAAAAAGGAAGACAACCCGTTACATAATAAGAACGCGAAGAAGTTTAAATAATATATCGCTCAAAGAATTTTCTAAAATTGTTTAGTTCTTATGTTTTTGTAAGGAAAATCTCGACTGACAGACAGAATTGTTAGCAACTACATTTTGCTAAAAATCGTGAAAGCCTTCTTGATAATTTAAATAAATGCCATTTTTATAAAAACTAACTCTTCAGTTCTAACACTCGGTACAATACTAGTCGTTTCGGCACTCTATTACAATTTGTGGTAGGTGAACAAAGCGACCCCGATATTCCTACAGATGATGGGATGACATTGCCAAGCTAAAAAATTATATGAAAATTAAAGTAAAAAATTTCCACAATCATATCCCTATGGTTATTGAAATTGTGTAACACAAATTGAAATATCTAAGTACATATTTGTGAAAATGACACCACTGTTCTTGCAACGCCCATATAGTTAATCTTTTTAGATTGTTTTCATAAAATTGTCAACAATGTTTTTAACAAATAAATTCTTTTCTTTTTATTGTTATTCATGCATGTTAAGTTTATATATATATTAAATATGTGAGGTACACTAGAATTTTCTTTGTATTTGCACCGTAAATATGCATTAACTAAGCAATTTTCATATGCATAAATAAATTTTATTGCAATATTAAAGGCTAAAGCCATAGCACCAGTGTCTATTAAACAATATATAAATGTGTCGAAAAAATAATAAAAGAGATACATTTCAACTATTTTCCGTGTTTGTGGAAGACTTCTAAAATTTTTGCAGCTGATGAAGGTTTAGAAATTCCAATTATTATGAGAAGAGCAATAAGAATATTCACCTCATCTTCAAGCCAGAAAAATCGGAAATCAGGTAAGCATAGTATAGCTGAAAATAAAAAATTTATATTTTGATTTTTTTTTTTTTTTTTTTTAGCTTACTTTGAAAATATTTCTAGAAAACTCCCCCTATTAAAAATCTTGAAAACTATCATAGAACTTGAAAATAAAGAATAATAGAAGGTGGTATGTTAATTTCGAAGTATCTAGAAATTTTGTACTGAAATTTGGAAATTGTGAGCAAGAATTAACAAGAGTTGTCGAAAGATTAGTAACGTACGCTGTACAGGGTTTATAAAATCAATACATATGCTTCTTGAAAATAAAATTTTGTAAAAAGAAGGAAAAAAAAAAACAGTTTTTGGAAGGTTTAAAGTGCCAGTCATCGAAGCATAATATACTGAAACTTCTTGAAAGAACACTATGCCTTGGGAGTATCGTTTTATGTTAATTCTCTTTCACTGCATAAGTTATTTAAAAAATGAGACTGAACCTAAAGCAAACCATGAATCAAAAGATTAAAATATTTTTTTCCAAAATATCAAAACGCAAACAAACTATGACAGGATTACGCAGAGGAAAAGTAAGCTTGCAGTAATTTATTTGCATTTTGAAAACGTTTTTTCAATCTTTGAAACTTTATGGTCTATTCTAGGTTCACCTGAACATAAATTTTTCTAAACTTTAAGTTAACATCTGAAAGTAAAAGATAAGAAGCCATTGTTTTCTACCGCGGTGCGTCTTCGTAATGCGATTTCAGTTTGCAGTGTCATCTGTTGGCGTTCTAGGTTTTTTAATTTCTAAATTTCAGATTAAAATTCTTAGAGCTTTCGCAATCAACACTTTGTTACACTTCGCAATAAATACGGCTTGTTTCATTCGTCGTCCTTTGTTTTGGAGATTTTTTAATTTTGAAATCAGGCTGTCATTGTTCTGGTCACCCTGTTCCATGTAAACATATTTTTTATATATGAAGCATGAATGTAAAGTGTGATTCGAGAACAATAAGCCTTACATAAACGAATTATGAGACGGTGGGTTAAAAGGTTGTCTAGTTTTTAAACCGAAGATTCAACTGATTGCGTGTGATTTCTTTATCATAGAAACTAAAAATAAAGTTACCGTGCGAATTACGATTTCTAATGGAGTATAAATGTATAGTTCTGGTCACCCTGTTCCATGCAAACATATTTTTTATATGGATAGTGTTTTCGACACTAGGGAACGCTGCAAGCTGTATGCCGCTTATACTTCCGGGTTACTGTTTCCGGTGTATTTTAAAGCCATTTGGCTCTCAACGTGATTATTGTGTTTTAAGATTCTTGCAAACGTGGTATTTGGATACTTATTACTAAACTTAATCTTGCTCCTCGAACGATATACTAACACTAACGTAAGATGGTGCACAGCTTGCAACACGAACAAACAGTTATAAACAAATGGAAAGAGGCCAAATCAAGACTGCCAAAAAAGCGAGTTATTCAAAATCTAGCAACCATGTCACCTTTTTTTTTTTTAAATTTATCTCTAAATAACTAAAACAAATTTTCACTTAAACTCACCAGAATTACATAATAACATTAATATCTTATGAAACATGGCAGATTTGAGCTCAGAAACTATCTAATTTATTTCTTATATTGAAAACAAAATTATCCGTTTGAAAATATCGCCTCGCAGAATAACATGTAGTAAACAGCTGCAAACTTTCTAACCGGAACTAGAGCAGGCATACAGCTCGAGATTGTTATTGTTTACATTTCTACTGAAAACACCATCCATATGAAGCATGAATGTAAAGTGTGATTCGAGAACAATAAGGTGATTTCTATATCATAGAAACGAAAAATAAAGTTCCCGTGCGAATCACGATTTCTAATGGAGTATAAATGTATAGTTCTGGTCACCCTGTTCCATGTGAACATATTTTTTATATCTGAAGCATGGATGTGAAGGGTGATTCGCGATCAATAAGCCTTACGTAAAACGAATTATGAGACTGGGTAAAAAGGTTGTCTAGTTTTTAAACCGAAGATTATTTAACTGATTGCGTGTGATTTCTATATCATAGAAACTAAAAATAAAGTTACCGCGTGAATCACGATTTCTAATAGAGTATAAATGTATTTTTGTTGTGAAAAAGTCAATGTAAGTGTATCGAAATTTTTTAAGGATGAACGTTGTGACTAATCGTCCATAGAAGGAATTAAGAAAGAAAGCTCACTTTCCTCCTACACTATGAAATTTGCTTCCCACATTGCGAAATTGCTACTGCAGACGTTGCTCAAGCCTATTAACGAACTTCGATTAATTAGAGCAGGCTATATTTTTAGTTACAATATCAGCAAAGAAACGTTATTTCTCTGAATAAACTCATCTTTCTTTTTCGATGGGTTTGTATTTCATCAAAATAGAGGAGGTGATAGCCGAAATGTAAAGAATGTCCTAATGGTCAAGTCAGAGCGGTCGAACGCAAGTTTCATTCCATTTAATGTTATTTACGCCTTTTCTCAATAAGTGTGTAAGCAAAACAAAAAATTACTGTAGACAACTATAGAATTCGCTTATCCAAGCAAAATCCCACGTAAAAAATAATTTCTTGTAAAATTATTATTTTGTTTACTAATGTTCGATATAATTTTGAATTGTAAGGTGTAAAAACTTGTATGCCTTCATTTCAAAATTTTTTCAATTGTTCTTAAAGAAAAGAATAATAAATAAATGTAAAAAAAAATTTTTTTTTTTTTACATTTAACTATCGATGTCATTTTTTCCAGATTTTGGAATATAATATATATGTTAAAGGCAAAGTATGAAATCCGGCATTGTATAGAATGCCTAAAATTAGCCGGCAAGGTATGAAATGATTTATATTTCACACATTGCCTAGGCATTCTATAGAATGCCAAATGAGAAACCGGCAAAGTATAAAATACATCTCCGATTCGAAAAAAATGTCATTCAAAAATGACAAATTCAAAACGTCATCCGATTTGATATTAATTTATTCGTGGATATAATTACATTTATTCGATATTTTAATACTTACTGACGATAGATTAGAAGAAACATCAGTGTTTAGAGTATCGGGCAAATATATACCGGGCAATGGCGCTTGACCTTAAAAAATATCAATGTAGGGTATACCGGGCAAATGTATACCGGAGAGTGGCACTGAGCCTTAAAAAAACATCAGTGTAGGGTATACCGGGCAATGGCTCTTGACCTTAAAAGACCTAGACCTAGTATATATTTCGGACATTTATCAAAGGTCTAGTCATACTAGGTCCTATACCATTGCCCGGTATATCCTACACTGATGTTTTTTTAAGGACATGTGCCATTGCCCGGTATACATTTGCCCGGTCTTTCCTATACTGATGTTTTTTAAAGGTCAAGTGCCACTGCTTGGTATACATTTGCCCGGTATACCCTTCACTGATATTTTTTTAAGGTCAAGTGCCATTGCCCGGTATATATTTACCCGATACTCCAAACACTGATGTTTCTTCTAATCTATTGTCAGTAAGTATTAGAATATCGAATTACTGTAATTATATCCACGAATAAATTCATATCAAATCGGATGTAATAAATATTTTGGACATTCACCAAAGCGACTATGTGATTGTCAACATTCACCGTTGAAAGTCAACAACCACCGATTTTGGTCACTCGTAGTAACATGCACATCATTTACATAATAACATCATCAGGACGATTATTTCATACTTTCCCTAAATAGCATCCGTCATTCTATAGAATGCCTAGGCAAAGTATGTAATACTTTTCACATTTCATACTTCGCCTAAAAACGTCAGGTATTCTATACAATGCCGGCGTTTCATTCTTTGCCGGTAACATATATATACGGAAAAATTTTTCAATAATAAAAATCCAAGTACGTCGAGAAAAAAAAATTTATTTTAGTGTGATTCTGTAACTTATTTAATAAGAGAGCAAAAATTTATTAAAATATTCAGTTCATTCCTTTGACACATTAAAATGTGGGCACATCGTTTGCAAAAAATCGGGTCATTAGCTCAAGAGTTACCCAGGATGATTTTTATCGAATCTAATCCGCAGAGTCCTGCCGCGTGCCGGTGAGATTAAATTGATGTCCTCCATTTATTTTATTTTAAAACCGTCGTTGAACAGCCTACCCAATATTGAGATTACGACTACCAACATTGATTCCGTAGCCTTGTAATTTGGAACCCGATCCAGAAGACAAGGGAACTCCTGGATCAAGTATTGGGTGAAATTTGCCTTCGTGGAGGACTTTTTGATGGAACTAACCAGCATTTGCGTTACATGGAGAGGAAAACCTCCCACGTTTAGACTAACGGCAAAGGCACTCGAACAAATGATCCCTCTACCATTGAGGATATTTTACGGTACGGAAATCGTATCGGCCCGCCATGTATAAATGTAATGTGTGCTAAAAATGATCTTGCAAATGGGAATATCTGGTGTTTTATAAGGTCATTGAATCGGAAAAGAAAATGGTAACTAGCATTTCACTATTTTTTTTTTTTTTTTACATGCGTTCTTGTTTGTTTTTTTTTTAAATATTGCAATCGAAATTTAGCAACTTTCCTACTTACCAAAGCACACAAATCTCTACTGGATCACACTGCGTGATTGCAATGCACTTGCATTGAATCGTTTTCAGACCGCTAATAGAAATATATTTAACGTCAAAAATTACTTATCGGCAATACGAATCGCAACCACTTTCCTACTTAACTAGTGGCAAAGCTAACATTTTAGCATTACCAAAGCTACCACAACCTGTTTACATAATGTTCTAATGGTTTTGCCACATAATCTCTGAAAGTAGCTGTATGAAATCATTTGGAATGTAATTAATTAGATTATAACACTTACACTTAAATTATAATCAAATAGAAATCATCTATATTATATAAAACGCTAATACGTATGTATGTATCAATAAAACCGATGATATTTCATATCTCGCGTTGGCAACAGTTTTCATTTTTAACGAAGTACTTAGTACAACCAAATAAGATTCTTTTCACGACACTTAAATATTTACTTTATTTTCTTCATTTACAGAGAGAACAGTCGGCAGAGAATTCTGTTAGGTTAAAAAAACATTTTGCTAAAAAAAGAACGAATTCTAAAAGAAATAAAAATAAACAACTTAAAAAATAAAAATGCTGTTGCCAGCCATAGAATTTTTTGAAAGATAACTTAGCAACATAAATCAAAATGATATAGAAGCGCAACTAGATCAAAATTAAGATACCTGAGCGCTTGACGTAACAAATCCTTCAATTCTATAAGTATATATCACCAAAATACTTAAGATCTAAAATATATTTTATTTATATAATATATATCACCAAATGCCCAAATTAACAATTGTGTTTTTAGAGAAACTCTCTCTCTCTCGCTGTGTGTGTATATATATATATATCTACATTTGCATTTCCCAACTTCATATTAAACTTCTGTTGTGTGTCTGAATACTGACATTTAGAACAAAATTAAGGTTTAGAATTGCCTCGGAGAAATTTGAATTGTTAACAATGACTTAAACAAAAAGTTTTATTTTAACTGACAAATGCTATATTATAATTTTAACTTTTTCTATGACTATACTCATTTTCTTACCCTTTCCTTTGTTTTTTTTTATACATTTTATATTTTTGTGATAAAATAAAAAACTTATAGTTGTTCTGCTTCTGAACACTGATGAAAACGCAAAATGATGAGCTTCATCAACAATCAAAAATATATACATTTATTTTACAAATTCCATATTATTAGGGTGGTGCCCTTCAGAGAATTAAAAATACAAAATTTTCTTCATCGAAGCCGATGCTTTACATCCGGCGTTCAGTGGCAGACTACTATTTCATATTGTTTTACGACACATGGATTTAACTCTCCGGTGGGAAAGACTTTAAAACAAAACTTGCAACAGTTACTTTTCTCAACAACTGAAATTTAGAATAGTGTGATTAAGAAAAGTATGTGAACTGTTTGCAATTTCTAATTAATATTGAAATGTACAGGCTTAGAATTAAAATAAGAAGAAAATTTATGGGTTGAAAAAAAAAAAAAAATGCGGGAGACACAAAACCAACCTTACAACTACTCAAACCGAAAGCAGGTTTTGAACGTATTTAATAAAACCTAGCTCGCCCCATCACCTTGGGAGTCCAGTTTAGTGTCATTTCATACATTTTTCTTAACACACTGGTGTTACAATTTAAGAGAATTTACAGATTTGGTTACAAAACTATTGGACAGATTTTGGTGAAATTTGTGATGGAGATAAGTTGATTTAATACAAATAAAATAAACAATCAAATGGTATAATGCACACACGTCGCCGTGCGTAATACTCATCAGAGTTAGAAGATCTAAAGCAGAGTGGCAGTTCTGGAGCGAACAAAAGAAAAGGTTGATGAGAGGGTATGGCTCCTTCTTACAGGCTTCACATCGAGGATGCAAATTAGGCAGTTTAGATGTTCTTGTGACAATTGTACTGCAACGTTATTTGTTTGTTCTTGACGACTGTGCGTTGGAAATCGCAAGTTACACTTAACCCTCTTCAGAGCGTAATAGGTATGTTCATTAAGGTCTGAAGATCTGGCTGGCCAATACAATCGTCGAATATTTTTACTTTCTGGAAAATAAAGCTCTGTGTTTGAACATGTGGTCCATTTAAATAAAATCAGAAGCAAGTATAACCGTGAAAGGGCCACTTAACTTAGTTTTTATTTTTTTCTACTTATATTTGTCTATTGCTAAAGAATCACTTGTTGCCATTGCGATTTGTTGTGCAGACTATTAAGAATAAAAATAAACCTTTTTATATAGCAGAAAGTTTCACTTTGTTATTAAAACTATAACATATCATTATTATTTATTAAAAATAAGCGTACTATTACCTATTTTATTAAAATATTAAAAAGAATATCTGCAATGGTGAAATATTTGCTGCGATTGAATTGAATAGTATTTATCCTTTAATATAGTAGAATTGTGAATGCAGTCGGAATAAGAAAAAATGGTTTTTAAAACAAATATACTTGGATTTGCTAAGGTTTTTTTCTTCTATTTTCTTTACAAAATATTTTTTTTTAATCATAAGCCTTGACCGATATATAACTAGGTATCCAACGAACGATAATCCGATTTCAATGCTTAATTCTGAAGCAACTTGCAATAAAAGAAATTTAAAAAAAAAAAAAAAAATTGTATTTGTAGTCGAAACTGTAAGAGCTTTATAGAAAATTTTCGAGATTAGTTACTAAAGTTGCGAACAGATGACGACTTTGATAAACGTTTGAATGGGTTTAATATGCAGACCTTACTATTTCCAGAACCAGAACGCGCTATTCCATAGTATAAATGATTCTTCAGAGCGTAGCCCAAATTTCAATGCGAGATCGATGAAGCCTCTTAATTGTTTCGTCCTACATTTAAATATTTGCCCCAACTTGATCTTCGGGACGACAAACTAAGTACAACAGAAGAAAGAACTCTGCTTGTTTGTGTATGAACGTGGAACAAGAACATTGCAAAGTGATCAAACATTTAATATATTGTTTTAAATTTTGCCAAATCGTGCTGCATCCGTCGGAACAACCAGTAATCAGAAGGAGCTATGTACGGCGAGGGCGGTAAAATATCCCACTTGAGCGTTTCCAAATAATTTTTTACGACTTTTGCAACATGAGGCTGACCGTTATCATGCAGAAGAATAACTTTGTCATGTTTTTGCTCGCATTCCGGCCGTTTTTCTCGTAATGCACAGCTCAAACAAATCAATTGTAGCCTATACCGATCGCCTGTAATGGAATCGCCAAGTTGTAGCAGCTCATAGTATACAACACCATTCTTGAAACGTCGAAACCATTCCCTACATGATTTATCAGTTGGAGCATTGTCACCATAAATAGTATTCGATGCGCTTCAGTTGCACTTTTCTTGCAATTAAAGCAGAAACATTTAACCTCCCGTAAATGGTGCTTAGTTACCACAAAATTTGACATATAAATTAAATATTTTTAACAGATGTCTAACCTCTCCGAAACCAGCTGTCACTATGAAACATTCACAACAGCCAGAGCCATCTTCTGAAAACGGACCAAACTAATTTGTACTCCCAATATTTTGAAAATATTTAATACAAAATATTAAATTAATTATTTAATCGTTATATCATTAATAGTCTTAAAATATGGTATTAAGTTAGACAGTTGAATTCGCAGGTCTGGAGCGACAAACTCTTAATTTTATGGGATTTAGTCTGCAATCTGTTGCAAGCTAAGAAACAAACATTATCCCTATGCAAAGAACCTGTTTGCATCTTAGTGCACACCAAACGAATGCCAAGTTCCCAGCGCGAACGTAATCGACACCGCCAACTCTTGAAACGACATTGCACAGGTTTCTTTTTACTTGCTTGCTTAAATCATGAAAAATGAGGAAAACAAAACTTATTGAATAAAAAATAGTGCGTGGAGTCCCTCCGCGCGGAAGAAGTGAAACTTCGTAATTGTTGCGGTACGCATAAGCAAACTGCTGAATTTTGAACAACGTTTATTTTGTTTATAAAAATAAAAATACCTTTGTTTTTTGGAATACTGTACGTTACGTTATCTTAGAATAAATATATTGTTTTCATTGATATTTCCTATTATTATTAGTTGATAATCTTCAACATATGGTGCCGAATACTCTATTAAGCATTTTATTTCAAAGTTTACGTTTTGATTGAAAATTCGCGATCGCAACACTCGATACGCCATCTAGCGGGAGACTGTAAATATCGGGCATTAGTTCCCACATACTCATTGGCAATGACGGACGCCATTTTCTTAGCAGCAAATAGGAAGCAAAATTTCCCTAAAGGAAAGGTAAAACTTCTTGAAAAAACTAATCAGAACATGCCAAACATTGAAGCAGAACACGCCAAGCATTTGAAGAACAACTTCTCAATAATTTTTACCTTTCTATTACCAACAACATAACATGATTTCATGATCACTTGCTGTTACAGATGTGTGTATTGCGGTAAAATAATTTTTCTGTCTTCAATTCATTACAAGTTAAAATGAAGTCAACATTGCTTTCGTCATTCCAATGAATAAATGTGTTCCAATGAATTCTATACAGAACTGTAATAGTTATAGAATATTCTTCTTCTTCATAGAATAGTTTATATTTCCGTATCTACATAATTCAGAAAACAACAATGGAGAACAATCCGAATTACTTGAAAAAGTATCTTTTGTGCTGATTATAAATAAATTTTTTATCGTTTTCTTGGTAAGTGTTTTTTAGTTTTGAAAGAATTTCAACTAGAATTCAGCTATTCTGTTTTTAAGCTACATATTAAAATTCATATCGAGATCTTACAATTATAAAATTTTGATGTGTGGTATGTTACCTAAAAGTAATGAAGGGATAAACTATGTATATGTTATTTGAGAATAAAGTTTTCAAACAAAGAACATATCATTTTGGAATTCTCCGGACTTATAAATCAGGTAAGTGTTATGATTTTTATAATAAAAAATTTGCTTGTAAATAATTTTTTTTCGTACTTGATGATCGTTCTCTACAAAATGTTTTTTTTTACGTCTGATTAAATACTATAAGAATTAAAAAAAAAAAAAAAAAACAATACGAAAGTTTTTATTGAAAAATGAGGAATTTTTAAAATCGTTTTTATCGTAAGAATTCTTTATTTTACGCTTTTTAGTTTATAATTTTTTGGATAAAATTGTTGTCAAAATACTTTTTTTGAAAAATTAAATGGTATTAAATTATGTGTTTATGTATACTTCTTGCATATTCTAATATTTGAAGTAATATGATTCAGAAAAGTATGGAAGAAAAATTCGGTACTTACGTATTAACCACAGCTACAGATTTGGCAGATTTTTAGTGCCGCCAATCTACACTTAAAATTTTTGGAAAAAATCTTAAAATGAAACACTTTGTTTAAAATCAAAGTAGTCAATCGGATTTCGGTGGAAAATGGGCCGATATAGAGTTTAGCATAGATTCAAAACAAACTTTTCTCTCACCTGATTCTATAGCCATTATGAACTCTAATAAATAAGATTCAAAATGAAATAACATTTCCAAAACGGACGTTTACTAAGATAAAGTTTCATGTTATGGACATTGGTACATTTTCGTTATATTTCACTCCATAAAATATTTCGCTCCTAAGAAAATAAAATTGCATCTTGTTTTGTTTTTGGCAAGTCCCAAAGACGCATTTTCGTAACACTAAAAAATGGCGACAAAAAAAGAATGGTTCTTTTTTTGTTTCGTAAGTATTCTTTATTTTACGTTAAAATTTAAATGGGCCTTTCATGTTATACCATTAAATTTAGTAAAACTATTTCTCAGGCATTAGGTTGGAACTCTTTTAAGAATATACCTATTTTTTTCTATTTATTTACAAATATTTTTCCGATGTGTTCTGGATGTTCCTTCTCTAAAAAAAAAGAGATACCATTTTGTTTTCGTTTGCATAAGAAAGAAAACAAACATTTTTCTTTTTTAAATTTAATCAGCCACAATAAAGATGGAACGTTACAATGCTACATGCTACATTAAAGACGTCTCCAGTGTAACTGTATGACTGTTCATATGGAAATCGCAGGGATTCGGCACATACAACAACGCCCCCTATAGTTCGTTGCGATCGCGAATTAAAGTAAAAATCGTTTTGTTTCTTGACTGAGAAGTTCCGTTTCCAATGGCGACGAGCAAAAGTAATACGGCAGGTGATAATGAGGTGACCTTGTTAAAACGGAAAAGAAAAACTGTTAGAGGTAATATTACTCGTTTTATTTCTAATTTAGATGAAGAAAATAATGTTTCTTTGAGAGAAAATATTGACTATTTATGTGATCGTCTTTCAAATTATTTAACAGAAATGAAAAGTTTGGATAATGAAATTCATAATTTATTGTCTAATGAGGATTATGATTTAGACGCTATACAATGTGAAGAATATACGGACAATGCTGAATTAGCAATTTATAAAGCACGAAAAATAATAAAAAATACAGAGGCTGTAAGTACTAGTAATATGTTTTTGCCAAGTACAACTACTACGAATACAGTGCCAATGTCTCAAACATTTACGGTTAAACTACCTACGATTAAATTGGAGCCTTTTAGGAGGGGAAGTGGAGCAGTGGCACAGTTTTTGGGAACAGTACAAATCCTCTATCGACGATAATCCAAATCTTTCGACGATTGATACTCATGTATTTTTAAGAGGTTACTTAGAAGAAGAGCCAAAGCGCTTGGTTGACGGAATAAGCATAATTGCTGACACATACGAAACTACAAAAAAGCTCTTAATGAATAGGTATGGTAACAAAATAAAATCATTCAGGCTCATTTGAACTATTTAGAAAATATTAAGCCAATAAGAAATGCTACTCCTACAGCTCTGAATGAAACTTTTATAGAATGCAATAGAAGATTACAAGCTTTAACTGCACTGGGTGAAGATATTAATGCATACGGCCGAGTTTTATCGCCAAAAATTTTACGCGCTTTTCCTGATGATATATGCCGTCGATGGATTATAAATGCCAAACGCGAAAAGCTTTCTGAGGCAGATATTAAAAAAATTACTGGAATTTCTTACAGATGAAGTAGAAGGTGCACTTACAACTTTAAAAATTAAGGGTGAGCAATCCATTGACTATAATTTTAAATCTACTACATATGCATTAAATATTAATTCTAAATCTAAAAGTAGGGGAACAAAAAAAAAAAAATACTTTTATTAATTTTATGCTAGTGAGAACCAAAACAATATGGAAATGAATGAGGGAAAACTGGATCCTACCACGTGATTTTCCGGCCAATAAAAATGTAGCGTTAAACGTTTAACGCAACCTTGTTGCAAGTCGCATAAGAAGTTTCACTTCAAAAACTATTGTATTGCTTCCCGTAAAATTAGAGAGTTGCATCCTATTTAAATAATACTTTCTGTTAACATTTGAAGAAACGGATGAAAGAATAATAAACATTGTTTCTTGCTGACGATTTTCTTTTACTGCGAAACAAAAGTGATATGGTGAGATAAATCTCGCATTTGATTTGCTAAAGTCATGCCAGTATAAGACGTGCCATTTTTAGTGGTCCAATCAAATCCAATGCTCTGGCTATGTCATACAGTTGTTTCTTTCTCAACAACGAATATTCTCCTTATGTAAATGTGTCGGCAAGTCTAGGATTCCAGTAAGACTACGAAATTATAACATTTTTTTTTTTTAAATCTATATTGTAAGAGATAACACGAATTAAAATTATGTCTTAACTTTTAAATTGCTTTGAAAGCATATTTGATAACGATATAAAACGGAACTAAATGGAGTCGGGGATAATTACTTACTTAAATCCTTTACTGCAACTGTCTTTTCATAATTTGCAATGGAGTATAGTTCTGTATTTGTTTTAGATGTTAGCATAAGCTGTAAATAAATAAACTGAATCATGGTTTTCGTTTGAAATGAAAAAAATGGCTATCAGAAAAACACATTTCTTTTTGAAATTGTTTTTTTTTTTCTTCAATTGAATGGGAAATACTAGTGGGATTATTTTTACTTATTGATTTTTATTTCTGACTGGCATTTTGTTTGAATAATTTCCTTAAGATAACCGAAATATTATGTAAATAACGATTTTATATAAACATAATTGAAGGTTTCAAAAAACAATTCCTGGTTTGAAAGAAAAGAGTTCTAACTCTCGGAATCCTGTAAACCTTCAAAATGAGTGAATATAAGTGTAATAATAAAAGAAATTATAACCGAATGTGATGAACTTGACTTTCCTAAATCAAAAATAAAATCCGTCAGCTATGCCTCATTTACAAAAAATAAATATCAATTCCAGTAAGAAGAAAGCCTGTAATTGAAGGGTCACTCCAATAAACGCTGTTGGTTTCTGAATTTTATTTATTTATTTTTTTTTTTGGTAAACAGTCATGTTTTATGCTTGCTTTCCCTTTCTTTTTTTTTTTTTTTTTTTTTCAAAGTTTCAAAAATTAGATTTCTAGCTATAAGTACATTAATGAAAATAAATCTGTACTAAATTAATAAATCCCTAAAATCGGCCAGACAAATGGAAATACAAACACAAATTTAGACTATTTCATTGGATTAAATTTAGTAGCTTGCCGTTGTATACTGAAAAAGGGTAAAAAAAAAAAAAAAAAAAAAAGTAGTACGGGGACGGGGATTTTTTATTTATTAATTTATGTGTTATTATATTTAGAGAAATGAATTTTATAATTGCGTTTGAACCTTTTTCGATTTGTTCATAAACTTCCCGAGGTATCGCTAAATATGCAAAAGTTGAAATCAACATTAAAAGGTTGAAACTTTCGAACGCTCTATTGATTACATTGTTGGGACTAAGTTTGTCTCTTAAATTTGTGGAAATAATTTTTGCTTGGATTTAATCTTCAGTTTCCCATTTCGATAGCCAAAAATCCAAATACGTTGAAAAAACGGCATGATTTTGAAAAGAAAATAAATTTTGTGTCTGATTCCGTAACTTAATTAATAGTTGGCAGCAATTAACAAATTTAATTTCACTTGAACCATTATGATTGGCACATAGTTCGTGAAAATCCAATTATTTAAACTAAATTATTTTGAGTGAATCGGATGCTCTTCAAATACCCTTAAGTTTTTACTGAGCATTTTATACAAAGTGAGATAAAGAAAAAAGTATCACTCAGAATTACTTTTGTTTTAATGATTTACGAATTCCATCGGTTGTAAGCATTTAGAATATTTTTGCACACAATTATAAATCTAATCTTACGGTTCAAAAGGTTGACTTAAATTAGGCTATTTAATTAGTGCTAACTATTAATTAAGTTATGGTATCAGACACAAAACCGTACCTTTTCTGAATAAACAAAACTTTTTTTCGACGTATTTGTATTTTTGGTTATCGAAATAATGGGGTATCCGTCATCTGAAAAATTAGGTTCCAACAGTTAAGACAGTAGAGCGGTCGAAAGGTTGTGTTCCTTAAACTTGTGAAAATAATTTTTTCTTGGATTTAATCTTTGGCTAATTGAATTTTATGATTGCGTGTTAAATTTTTCAAATCGCTTAACTAGTTACAAAGAGAAGGCAAAATATTTAAGAGATGAAATTAAAATTAAAGAGTCCAAATTCTCGAACGCCAATTGTGTTGATCGAACTATTGGGGTCATAATTTGCATTAAAATCGTCGTGAAACGGTATGTTTATTCAGAAAAAGTACATTTTGTGTTCAATAACGTAACTTACCAGTACAAGTTTATTAGCACATTTGATGTCAACATTTTCAAAGATTAAGATCGATTTATAATACAAGAAAAACCCCTCATTTGAACACAAGTTATATCTTTTTCGGTTCACTGTACGCACTGAATGAGGTGTGTTTAAATGAAAAAAGGCTACCTAAGTTGTTGCAGGGTTGTGTTAAATATCAGTGAGTTAGTGCGTTGCCCGATAGATGACTTAGTGGTATTCTCTGTTGCACATTCTGGTTATAGTGTGTGGTATTCAAATTTGAATTGTTTCGCATTTCATTTCATGATGGATTCCTTTAAACCATTGCAAATTTTCTGTCATCTAATTTCTTCACATAGAAGGGAAGCATGCTTCGCAAATTTATTGCAACGTTAAAGTAGTGTACAGAGAGCAGTGTCTCAAATGGTGCACCGCTATTACAAAATTGTTGGATATTCTCCATCTTAAATGACATAAGTTGACTGCAGTTACTCTTATAGTACAGGAATTGCATGCTGCAGGTTATTATGAATATGAAAATTATAAGTCTAAAGGGGCCTTCCTACTGCGTAAGATTAACACATGCGCGAGCAGTTCATCTTGCATGCAGTCTCTAGACATCGTTCATTTTAAATGGCATAAATGGAGTGCAGTTACTTTTCTGGTACTGGAAATTGTATGCAGCTGGCTATTAATAATATGAAAAGTATAAACTGCATGCAATTAACAAGCAAATGTGAATGACGCCTGCGCGAACAGTTCATCGTACGTGTAACATTAGAACGCGTGTCTGGTGCAATCAGATGCAGTGTAAATGGCCCATAACTCAACTCGCCCTCAAAGGGGGCATTTGAGTAGATGCAAAAGATTTAGGTTGCAAAGCAAATGCATAAATATACAAGGATTGGACAAAATTATGGAAACACTTCTATTTTAATTCTATGCAAATAATCCTTCTCTCAGAAGCAAATGTTTTGGAAGATTTTACATAGAAAAACTGTTAGCATAATTTTAAAGATCGTGCTTGAAGCTTTTAGAAATGATGATATTTTCACCCATGCAAAATTAGGAGAGGAAGTTTGATAAGTTATTTCTAATATTAATACCAACAGTTTCAAAATCATTCTATAGGATTCAAATATTTATATTAAAATGCTTTTATTTTATTTTAGTGGAAAGGAAAGTAACTTTTAACTTCATGCGCTGATTTTGGTCGATGTACCTTTCGCCTATGTAAAAAAGACACCATTTCTAAAAGTTTCGAGCATAATCTTTCAAATTGTGCCAATGTAAAATTTGTCACGTAAAATTTTCCAAAACATTAGCTTCGCACAAAATTTAGACACCCACAAAAATAAAGTCAAGTAAAATCGGTAGTTAAAATTTTTTTCTTCCTCAATTTAAACTATTTTTCAAATAGAAAACTTTATATTCCTCTAAAATTTAAGTGGGGGGTTGAATAATGTGCTCTACCTCTTCTGATATTTAGTCATTCGCCAATAGTAAAAGTCAAGTAAAATGGGTAAATTTAGAGAAATAAAGAGCTATTATTTCTCAACTTTGAAGCTATACACCGAGTAGGAAACTTTATTTTATTCAGAAATCAAACTAAATGGGCGAATTATGTGCTTTTTGACATTTGGAAAAGTAATGTAAAAGTAGAAAAAATATTTTATTTCCAATTTTCACTCTATTTTCCGGGTAGAAAACTGTTTTCTTTCGAAAAAGTAATGAGGGGGTGAACAAAGTGTTTCGCCCTTTCTGAAATTTCGACGCGCGCAAAAATTAAGTCAAGAAAAATTGATAATTAAAAAAATTTCATCCTTGAATCTTATTTTCTAAGTAGAAAATTTTGTTTTCCTCTGAAATAAAAGTGAGGGGGCAAAAATCTGCTTCGCATCTTCTGAAATTTAGACATTAACAGAATAAAATCAGGTAAAGTTGGAAATTTTAGAAAAAAAAAATTGTATTGTTTTGTAACTTCGATGCTATTTTCCAAATAGAAAACTTAATTTTCCTCTTAAATTATAGTAAGGAGGTAGAAAACTTCATTTTCTTCTGATATTAAAGTAAGAGGGGGGGGGGGGCTAAAAATGTGTTTTATATCTTCTGAAATTTAGACATTTGCAATAATAAAGTCGGGTAAAATTGGTTATTAAAAAAAAAAAAAAAAAAACTTTGAAGCTATTTTCCAAATTTTTTTTTTTTTTTCCTCTTACGAAGGTTCACTAAAAACTAAAATCTATTAAATCAAAATCACAACCGTGATGCAAAATCAGTATGAAAAAAATTAGTTTAAGTAATAGATAGATTTGATGTGTAAATATTTGCGGTATAGTTTAAGGCAACAAGATTGAAAATACGTTGAAGTTATATATATGACAGCACATAAAAGTTAACACCAAATCTTTTAGACAAAATTTAAAAAGGTAAATCATTTAAACATATAAAATTTTGTTGTCGAGAATCGACATTTTACCTTAAATTATCGTATTAAAATAATAATTCTCATTGTAACAATTGTGATTTACAATTACACGTTTTAAGTCTTATACAGTAATTAAATATGTACCACAATTGAATAAACAATGATAATAGTAATATTACTAATGCAATAACATAGCTACGTGAAATGATCACAATGATATATCCTTCATCCTTTGGTTTGGTTAAAAAAAAAAATTTAAGATTAATTTGAGACCATTCCCGATATTTCGTGCATGTCCTCATCTGGACCTTGCGCCACTAAACCATTCAATCAATCTATCATTCCCGATATTTCGAATGTTTCAAAACTTTCAGATAGTTGTGGAAAGTAGTATTCCTTTAGTCTTTCATATTGAGAACAGTTCAGGTGTAAGCGTTCCAATGTCAGCAGTATTGGCCTCTTTTGAAAATTCTATATTAATATTTGTTTGGAAACCATGGCTAGTCAAAAATTGATTAATGAAAAGTCAACATAAAAATGTTTCTCTGAAACTTTTCTCCCCTGCAAACGTGGGCATTACAGCTTTTTAATTGATCAGCATCCTATCAAAATTTCCATTTCTCTTTTGCAAGTCGAGTCAGTTCTGTAATTCAAAATTATTCATCGCAGGCATATTTGGCCAATTTGTAGAATTCTTCATTGCCTATCATCCCTAAATAGGTTTTAATCTACCTTAGTTTGTCATCAGTCTGGTAAATATTTCGAATCAAGCAGACCACATATTCCTGTTGACATGGAACTCTTAGGGCTTGAAACCCTGATAAAGCATCAGAGTTGATAATAACCTAACAACTGTTAATTTTCACCCAGAATAGTGCTTGATACATTTCCCGAATTCAGCTCAAAACAAAGATGCTTCATTTGAAATAAGTTGAAAATACATCTTGTCCATCACAATATACAACAAAAGCACATTGGATTCAAGTTAGGTTCTTTTTCTGAATTTTTGAACTATCGGTATAAATTTCAATACCTTGGTGTTTTAAGACCATTGTTAATTGACAAGATTTTAAAAGGATGTTTATTAGGCAGACCTGGTAGAGATTAATAAACCTCATCATGGTACTGATGGAAGAAAATCCTCGATGTCTTTGCTTCAACTTCTGGGCATTATGCCTAGGTAGTTCATCCGTCGGTTGACGTTATTCGATAGGCTTTTGTGATCGAGAGGAATTCTTCGAATTCTTTCAAGCGTACGGATTTGATTTACAGTTCGTACTTTCTCGTAAATCCAAATGTCTGCTCCATACATTATCATTCTTAATGTATTATTTTGTAAATACACTTAACATCAAATTGATCTATACAAGGTACATTCTCCCTAAGACTTAATGCTTGTGCTCGTCTACAAGCAACAGTGTTACAGGCAAATTAAACATATCAAACGCACCAAGATACACTCATGTTCAAACGTTAAGGAACAACATTTGTGGAAGTAACTCAAGAAATAGTGAAACTGAAATTTAATGTTATACGAGCAAAAAAGATGTAACAGAAATTAATGGAACGAACTCCAGATGATGATTTAATAGGCATCGCAGCAGTATAACCCAAAATTCATGTGGTGGTACTCGTAAAGGGATTAAATCCCTCTTAAGCAATGCAGGTTTCACAAAGAACTATTGAGGGATATTCGAGGTTAACAAATTTGTTGTGATTTCTGGGAGGCACTCTTCCTGTTTGAGATTAAAATTATGACTAATTTTGGTTTTGTTTGAGTATTTAGTTGTTGCTAATTGGTTTAGCTTCAGGGAAGCACCCTTTTTATTTCTTTTAACGTTTGCTGCGTTCAGATCTAGCTGAGCATAATTTTTTTCTGGTGGAGAGACTCAGAAGCGGTCTCCCATCGTAAAAATGGGTTTAATCAGAAATCGTCGAATTGCATAGTTAAATTCACTTTCAGAGAATTTTCGTTCTTCTATGATATCCTAATCGTTGGATTTGATGAAATAGAAACCTACAGGATTGTTAGATAAACGTTATTGGTGAAGCGTATTTTTATGCAGAAGTTTATCGTCTCGCACCATCTATATTTTTATCAATTTTAAAATAACTTAGAGGCTTTTCGATGCTATGATTGCTCCGCAGTGACAAGTATCATTAAGACACGGTTCCCAATAGAACATCGAAGTCAAGCATCGCTGGCTGGTTGACTACTTCGATCAGCATTCAAAGTGGTTCGAGGGTGTGAGGTATCGGTCCTAAACTGTTCTACCATGAAGTGCTAGACTTAGCGCGTAATGTCTTCGGATCATCCTCAGTAATGTTTACCAGACTGTTAACTTCCCAGTGTGCAGCTCTGGTGCGACTTATACCAATTACAACGAAAGTCTTGAAACAAATCCTTTTTTTTTTTTTTACCGATTTATCAAATAAAATTTCACCTGATTTGGTTCTCTATTTCTTGAGTTATTTGCAAAAATTTACTTGTTTTTTTTAAGTGTTGGACCTATGTGTATAATTAAGTAAATAAAATTGATTCGACTGAGGATACAGAGTTCTCGTGGGTTAAATTACTGGTTGCTAGATAATTTAAGCTGTATGCGTGAATATGGATAATTATACTGTATTTTTTTAATGTACCTCATTGTTTAAGTATGCTTATCATGCTTCGTGAAAGCTTTGAACTAGTAAAGTGAAAGCAGGGTAGAAATTCCCTCTGCAGAGCATTAAAATTGGGAAGGCATGTCTTCGGATCATCCTCAGGGATTTTCCCCAGACCATCGCCCATAGCCTATTGTGTAGCTCAAGGACGACGCAAATAAAGTATCTACCTACCAATTTTAAAGTGTCAATGGAACTATTTCTAACCACTCAAGTGAATAATTTTATTATGGTCTTACAATGTTTGTTGAAGGGTGATAGCATGATTAAGGTGGAAGTACGATTATCAAGAATTGATTCATATTGCCTTCTATCACGTAAGATCGTTAGAAAACGTGTTAATTAGTAGGATTGTGGCCGAAATTTGTCGAAGAGCAGAGTGAAATAAAAAATATGCTATTAAAATATTTATTTTTAAATTAAGAGATTTAATACAGGGTGGTTAAAATTAGATTGGCTGTACTCAGAGACTTAAGGCTCTGGTTCTGCTTAATAATCCAAGTAAAACTTCAAATAAATGTTAAATTTAAAAAAAATAGCTCTAAATTTTGCCGATAGATGTCTAAAACCATTTGCAATTGAGTAGATCCAGCTTTTTTGCTATTTAAAAAGCGCTTGTGATTCCACAAAATCGATCACCTGCAGTGAATATATCGCTAAACAAGAGGAAATGCGCATTGTTCGCAAACCTTTTTTTTTTTTTTTAAATCAGAAGAAGAGTAACAATTCTGCAGCCCTCTGTACTTATCGGTGAACTACAAAGTTAAGACTACGTCCGTAATTGCAGTTGATAACATATGTAAGTTTGACAAAACTCTCCCTATATGTTGTAAGGGTAGCATATAAGCCAGCAATAGTAAAAAAAAGGTGGCAAATACTAGCTCTTCGACTGCGACTGTAAGTTGCCGTTCACATTCATGACACGAGCGTTATACATTCCATGGACAACCGTGTGCATGATTTTGCGCAAAGCTCTCAAGTTGCCCTTACAAGGTGCGCTCTAAGCAACTAGCGGAATCGTAAGATTGTCCTGCACTACATTGCTCATACTGCAAGACGTACAAAGAATGAGATTTAAACTCACTTTCCTGATGAACTTGTCATTTCGTGTATTTAACCACCTGTCATGCCTGCAAGGTCACCAGATCTGAATCCTTGTTACTTCTGGTTATGGGGTTATCTTACAGATCAAGATCATGTGTTACTAATGCTTATAAACCAGTATCATTCGATATGTTTTCCTCAGCTTTAGTGATATGTTACAGTCGTTGGTACGCTTTACAACAGATTGTTGACCGACAAAGCATATAAATTTCTCGAAAAAGGGAACATCCTGATTAGTTTGTTATACAATGATTTGATTATCACGTACTAGGACTCTATCTTAAGAATTCAAAGCCCTAACTTTGAATATGCTTATTAATTAGACTAAATAGATTGATAAACAGACAGTATTTTTACAAAATTAGACACAGAAACGTACTTTCTCTAAAGTACTTACTTTTTTTTATGATTAATATTCTTGACCCTCAAAATATGGGGATAAGCCGCAATTCTGAAAATATGGTCTGAAATAAGTTTGGGCACCTTAATGTTAATTTTACATTTTGCATATTTAACCGTATCTCGAACGTTTTTTTGTGGATCGAAAAGTTTTTGCATATAATTATAAAATTCGTTTACCCCAAAATTAATTTTTAGCCAAATAGTTCTTGAGAAACCAAATTTTAAATCTATGACTTTTTCAGAATTTAATGAACCAAAAACTTTTCGACCAATTTCGCTCAAATTTTGTATTTTTTCATTTAAAATTACTTTCTTTAAATCGATGTAAATCTTTGTATACTTTACAATTCAAAATATTTTTGACAACATATTATTAAATGAAATAAAAAAATTATAATTATGAAAAATTGTTTTTGATAAAGAAAATGTTTAATTATGTTCAAAAACGTTTTGATTCGTCTGAAAAAGTTCCCGAAAAGTTCCAAAATTATTATTAAAGGGGCATAATTTTCGACTTCTGACTTGACCTAACTATTGGGGCCATATTTTCCGTATTGGGAGTATCCCCTCTCCCATATTTTGAGGACCAAAAATCTAAATTTCTTCGGAAAAAAACAACTTTATTGAGAGAAAGTACGTTTTTTTTTGTTGTCTGATTTCGTAAATTATAATATTAGCACTAATTAATTAGCAGATTTTAGGTCAAGGTCGTAATAGTTGATAATCTGATCATTAGATCAAAAAGCTGTTCTTTCTTTCTCTTTCTTTACAGATCTGTACGTAGAGCATGCTGGTGTGTCAATAAAAAAAAATATTCTGTTCGTGTTAAATTTTTTCAGCTGTTAACTTTCTCTATAATTCGTTGTAACGGAGAAAAGATGTTCAAATTATGCCAACAAGTGGCATTGTAATGCCCTTCATTAGATTTCATTCATTAAGTTTCATTCCGTTCCTTTCTGTAGTACCAAAGCTATGAAACTTTGAGAATCGTCAGTTTAATTTAAACCATATTGTACTTTTAATTTTTATACTTAATAGTTTTTACATTTTTCGTTCTTAATAGCAAAAGTCTAACGGAGAGAGTTGTAAGAAATTATATGAAAATTTAATGATCCCAAACCCGAAAACTTCTTCCAGGTAACGAGCCTAAACCCGTGTCGGGAACGGCAGAGCCTGTTTCATCTCTGCTATGGATCTATTTATTAAATCTACGGGAGATCGGGCAATATTTTAGACCTGTTATCATTATTTTAGCGCGTCTATTGCTCCTGGAGTTAATTCTATAAAGCAAAATATCTTTGCACCCACTTTCACGACTACGTTGAGCAATGACGATTGCGAATGAAAACGATAGTTAACAGTTGTTTTTTCAAAAAATTTGGTATTCTTACCATTTGATTTCATGGGATAAAATTTAAAATTACATAGTAAAAATCATAAATTTGAAGGTTTTTTTTTGACAAAACTTAAAATCTGAGCAAAATTGGTTACTATATCTTATGAATCCATTTTTTTAAATATTTTTTTTACAGACATGCCGCCACAATTTTAATCATCTGGCTCCCCCGCTTTGGTAGCAAGCAGCGACCTACTTGACTTCGCGAGCAGGTCGTAGAACACTTTAACGAAGACCAAAACCGCGCACCCTCGGTCTCATCAAATAGGTCATCCACCACGCACACTGATCACAACCAGTGATGCTTCTATTGGAAACTGTGTCTTACGATCAGTCAGTCCACTGTGAGACTCTTGTAGCTTCTAAACATTCACACGCGCGTATAAGACAATCGCATGCAGTGTGAATGCTTCTTTAAAAAGTGAGTTTATGGACAAGAAATCCGTGACGTGTACTAAAACTTCTCTCTTTAATCGCAAATTAGAATGATTCAGCTTGAACACGTAACAAATTCATTGTTTTTAGATAATATCTAAATATAATATCAAAAAAAAAAAAAAATTAATAAAAGCTTACTAGAATTTTGCTTTATGAAAATGGGGCTTTCGGTAGTTGTAATATGTATCATATACACGTTCAAGCAATGCTACTAATGTGTCGGTGTCTGTTACACCAACTCTACGTATAATATTCGAACGAATTTGTGCTTGCACTCCTGTTGGACATACGGTTCATTTACAATTATGACACGTAACATAAAGTAAAAGGTAAACGTGGATACATATTCTTTCATAAAGCTCGATTTTCGAATTTTTGATTAAAAAGTTTTAGTGATTTTTAAAAATTTTCCCTGTAGGATAAACCCATTAGTTTCATATTTCTTTTGTTTGAAAATTTTTAAAGTATGCTGACCGGTTTTAATTTTCAAAATTTACTGATGGATTGCTAAGCAATTAGTTTTGCCTATGGTTTATTAGTTTTGCCTTTTACATTTGAGAGTGTACTGGTGTTCCAAATTAAGATAATTCTCTTGCTTCGTCATTAACTCTAAAGCTAATGGACCGATTTCAATAAAGTTTGGTATTGTGATAGGTTAATATAATACTTAGAAAATAACCACTCAACAGTTATAATGCAAACACTTACATCCATGTGTAACATCCATCGGGGACGATGATATACGGGCATGTTTCATGTAGGTATGAAATACGGGTTACAGAATTGAACAAAAAATAAGTTAATTAGAAATTTGGTTTCCTCCTATTTATGAAATACAGGCATCGCATTGAGATTTTGTTCTGAAAACAAGGTAGTTTAGAAAATCCTATGGTATTCAGTTCCACCGTATCTCGAAGGTAACGGTTCCACTCGCTCAATAACGCTATTTTTAGTCCCTTGATGGTTGTGGAAGGGAAATTCTGAAATGCAGTTGTACTTACCAGTGTGTACATAGAGTACTCACCTTATACATAGAATGTGTGCCAGATATACTCAGAGTATTAGTTGAATAGGAAAAAAAAAAGGATTTAGCTGGCTAGTATATACGAAAATCTTTTTATTCCTGAAAATCGACGACAAGATGAGTTACAACTTGTCACGTGTTCATTATTGTTCGTTAAAATGAACTGAACAGCCCTGGAGAGACGAAGACCTCATCCCTATATTCGCATCGATCACAGTGTCTCTTTCAATGAAATATATGGCATTTGACTACCCAACGTAAAACATGCCAACAACATCAAAACTCTTATGCCATAATGATCCCACAGTGGACTGATCGTAGAGACACGGTTCCGGAGTATAATAACGAAATCAATCGTCACAGGCACTTGGCTTAAAATCATAGTGAAAAAGAAAAAACAACATGGCTTAAATTATTGTAAAAAGGTATATTGTCGGTTCGAGTTTCGTTTGTCATTGTCGCAAAGAGATGATAAAAACAGAGATTTGATCAAATCTCTGAAATAGAGGATCAATTCACGCATGATGTTAAAAATAACAATTTCCCTATAGAAAGTAAGGCATCAAATCCCTTATCTCTTTTAGTAAAATGACTACATAATATTGTTTAGATGTTATGATCAATATAAATAATCAGTTAATATTAATCAGTAGTAACTCACTTCTTTTGATTAATCTGATTATTGAAAATACTAAACAGCGTTTAATATCAATAATTTCAATAAATAACTAAAGCAAAGGGATTTAATCAAAACTCTTACTTTGTTTAAGAAAATAGTTGTTATTTTAACATTTTGCTTAAATTGATCACTTAGCTTAGCACTTCCCTGCCACAACATCACGTCGTGCAGATATAGCAAATGTGGCGAACTTATGGTGTTCAAATGACACAGCGAGGCTTTATATTTCCTGTAGTAGGAAAAAGTAATATTCAATATATTGTGAATGATGCGAAGCGAGCACCGTTTGGAGGTTAGCGAGCAGAGGCGGCGCCCCCAAGAACATCGTAGTTCTTGTCTGTAAAAGTATGTTCTAACAAAAACGGTATTCCTTAAATGTAATTTGTTCTTATGTGCGCGGCTGTAGTGGTAAATTTAGATGGTAAACACTCTGAGGTTTTTTAAAAAAAGGAGTGAGAACTGTGGACTCGATACTTAAATCATTATGGGGAGTCAAAGATGGCAGAAAATGTATAATAGCAGAAGGTATTTAAATACTCTATCTATTTCACTGAACTATAATTGTGATTTACGAACATAAAAAACTCCGCATTCAACTAGAATAAATATTAAACATAACAGTAAACAAATTATTACAAGTAATAGGTAGGCTATTTCTCTTATTCTTATATTAAATAGCAAGCCTTTTGCAAATATATGTGGCGTAGAGCATTTCTTGCCTTTTTTTTTTAAATTTATAATCACATGCTTTTTGCATATTTATAATTAGGTAATTTTCATTTCTTAATGTATACTTTTAAAGATTGGCTCTCCTCAAAGGACAGAAGAAATTCTTCGATGTATATCTCGGGCGGGTTTGGGTTTAAGTAATCCTATACCTCGGGCTCAGATTATAAATCTTCGGGTTTGGATCTTTAAAAGTGAGCCCTAACTCATCTCTAACAGAGACCTATTTTGGTGTCTAGTATTATGCCACGATGGCAAACTTTTATTACAAATATACGTACAGATAGCTCAGTTTAAATTTTGACCGAAATTTCATTTCAACATTTGCATTGTTTCGACACCTCAGCACTTACTTCGGAAATAAGCTTCTAATATTTTCTATTGTTTTGAACAAATTTAAATGTGTTCATTTAAAATAAATGAATCGTTTAATGTGTTCATTTCGACAATCCACCTGTGTCAGTTTTCTCACCAATTCGTCTGAGACTCACGTGGTATTCCTTGCAAAAGAAGCCTATTTGCGAGAAGGGTGGTGAATAGTAGGCAAAGAAAGAGCTATGCTTATAAAATTGCTCTTTTTCAGAGAGAGAAAAGAACAGCGAAACTAATTAATTAATAATGCCTGGAATTTTTCTCCATTCAAAATAGCAATTGCTATTAAATTTTATTTCGATCTCTGCAATTCTTTACAGTTTTTAAAAAAAAAAAAAAAAAAAAAAAAAGAGTTACATTTTAATATTGTAATGCTTTGTGCTTTACGGATTGAGCCATAATCCTGTAAGTCTTAAAATTTTGCAGAGTTGTTGGATAGAGTATACTAGAATAATGAAAGTTATACTGGGACAAGTTCATCGGCGATGTCTTTTAGACGGTCGATTAAATGTCTTTTTTTTTTCCAAGTATGTAAAAAAAGTTTTCAATAAATATTACTGGCTCTGGCTTAAATAAAATAAGTAAAAGGAATAACGGAATGGGACTGAGCCTCCTCACTGTTTTTGTTCAAATATTTGCCTCATATTGAGGTGATCTCCGAAGCCAAAAAAGAGGTTCGACTGGTTCTATTACATAACGAGCTGTGCAATGAGGAAGGGGAAAAACCCTTTTCAGAACTGATTTTTATTTATTTTTAGAACTAAGAATGTGGCTTGGATGCGGTAAATATTTACGTTTTTCCTTTTAACACTGTGAAGAAAATTAGCTACGTCACAAAATGAAAAGTTGTCCATTAAAGTGCAAAATCAACCATATAAATTTTTTACAAATAGTTTAATAAACAAAAGGTGTGAGGAAGTAAAGTACTGTCTTTTATTTTATAGTTTTTCATAAATATACTTATCGTTAATTTTCAGACTCATAGTGCAAAAATATATGGTAATTATAAAATTATTTTACGTTAAGGGAACATCAAAATTGCTAAAACTTTTATGTCCCCAATTGAGGGTGAGACTTTAACGACTCGTTCTCTTTTTTGGGGATTCTCTAGGTTGTAGTTTGTATGGATAAAAATGCAAGCTTTTACTTCTTTCAAAATTTTTTTCCTGAACTAAAAAAAAAGAAGTTAAAAATACAATATTCAATGCTGCCAACTCTACTGGATTTTCTAGTAGACTTCTGGATTTTGCAGTTTCACCTGGTTTTTGTACAAAATATCCTAAAATTGAGTAAGTTTCCTTAAAAAAATCTTTTAACTATCTTTGATGAATTAAATGCTTATTAATATTCGAAATCATGAGTAAATATAATACATAACATTTCAAGTATGTTTAATTTCAATCATAACTAGAAAATATTGCAGTTTTTCTATTTTGATGACTGTAAAAATCCCTAAAATTCCCTATGTGTAAAATATTTAGTACATTATGCAACAATTATGATGAGGTTTATATTATTTAGTAAAATATACTGGATTTTTTTTTTCTATCCATATTGGCAGCTATGTATATTTTTTTCACTTAAGAAAATGCCTAACAGGAGAGCGCGTCCTTAAACGCATAAAATCGCGGACGGGACCCACAGTTTAAGAAATTCTGTACTATAGTGCCTAGATATGTCTACTTAAATCTTGCATATCCTTGTATTACCAGTAGAGGTTGAACTCAGTTTCTGTCAATAATTAACGTTTAAGAGAAGACTTTGGCTCCAGAGGTACTTAATAGTTAAATTTATATTTGTGTGAAAATTTTAGATTTCCCCCAAAAAATTATTTCAGGAAGGCAGATTTTTTTGTTTGTTCTAGTAATTGAGAATTCATACCTAATACATTTGATTTTTATTTGTTGCTTTTTATATTGTTGAAATACTATTTTGAAAGTAATATTATTTCTTCGTTTTAGCTTGCCCACGGTTGTTGTTACCTGCGGCTCAATTATTTCCCATTGGTTTCAATTAGAAAACTTATTCTCAAAAACTGGTTGAAACTTAAGAATTACTGGTTGATGTCGATTACTTCTATGTTACTTTTCCCACCTAACCAACTGTAATGAAGTAACAAGTGATTTTAGAAGTGAACGGTAAGTGAATTTATGGCTCAAGGAATTTCTTACCTGTAAAACTTTTTGATCTAAATGGGGAGTAATGTTACTCGCGTCCGTAGCAATCTTTAAGCTACACGTGCTCCCTGGGTAGTGCCAAATGAGTAACAACTCCAAAGTTTTGATTTTACAGTGGTTTATAATGGCTTTATTTCTTTTGTTTTTATCATTTGCTGTTGGAGTTTGTGTGGAGATAGTGTTTAACGCTAAAATTGCCCAAGTTAAATTAAAAACTCTAAGCTTTAAAGATAAAATTAATCTTATAAATAATGTGGATAGAACACCAACAATCTAGAAAAATATAGCGTTGAAGTATCATAATGAACATATAAAAAAACAATAATCATTTTAGAGGTAACACAAGGTAATGAGTTAGAATAGTGAGGTTTAGCTGCTACTAGTAACAAAATATTGTACTTTTATATTAGGAGGTGTTAAACTTCTTGTTTATTAAATTTGACTGAAAATCATGTTGTCACTTTATAGGTAGTTAGAAAAATTAAACTAAAAGCAATGCTGAATTTGATCAAAGTTAAGTACATAGTAACCATTAAAGTTCTTGCCATATTTAATGACCAGACTGATAATGATTTACACAGAAAGTAAAACCAATTATTAGACCTCGAAGTAATCTCCATCAGCATTGAGTCCATTCTGTCAACAAGTCTCCAGCTGTGCAATTCCCTTGCAGTAAAACTTGGGGAAGAGGATGAACTCATGTTCTTGGCAGTGCCGGATTAAGCGTATGCGGGGCTCTAGGCCAAATAAAATTTTTGGGACCCTCAGATTAAATTTTTTTCTCGTATATTTTTTATTTGTTCAAATATAAAAGTATTTATATATCTTTTCATTTAAGAAAGCATATTTAAAATAAAAATAAATAATAATAAATTAAATTTTACTTTATTTTGTTAAATTAGAACTAAAAAATAATCATTGTGTTTCTTAATTTTTAAAAAAATTTATTTTCAAAAAATCCATTTTAAGGGGGCCCCTAATCATTGGGGGATTGGAAGTGATAATCTGGTGTATCAAGGTCAAGTGAATAGGAAGAATGGCACAAAGTTTCCAAACCAAGTTGCTGTATAGTATGTCTGGAGGTTGTCATGCAAGAAAAGTATACCTTTGCAATTCACCAATATTGGCTACTTCTGTTACTCACGCTTTAATCGCTGCATATACAGGTCTGTTGTGACCGTTTTGTTTATTGAGTACAGCTCATAGTGAACCACTTGATGACTAGTCAACCAGATATAAAGCATATTGTTGCGTGGGTGCATAGCTGTGAGGGACTGTGCAATATCCACTTGTTCAGCCCGTATGTCTTACCCAAGTGGTATAGATGAGGTCTTAACTGTTTCATACAAAACCTTAAACTGTATTGCAAGTTTACTAGCACGATGGCCACCTGCAAACCTTCAATATCCAAGTTCTGTAGTTGCTCACTGCAAAGATCATACCAGAGAAACGAATCTCCTGACGCAGATTTTTGAAACCAAAGCCTTGCAGTATGCTAATTCACAGCACTATCCCTAAATACTTACTTGACGTATTCAGCAACTTGGATGCAGCTGCTGATTAGTCCACTTTGAAGTTGTCAGTAAACAATACTGAATGAGCTCATTAGACAATTCCATTTGTTTTTGCTACTGTACCAGTTACGATTGATGAAAGCGTGCAATGGACCTGCTTTTATAACGATCTATGTCTATGTGATACACTAATTTGCATACCCATTCTGCTTACTGGAAAAGCTAAAATGGCGAGAACTTTATTGGCTATTTCGTACTTTAGCTATAAGTTTATATCATATTTAGTAACAATTTAAAATTCATTGCAAAGAGCGAAATTTATCAGAAAAATATTCTCTTTGAGGTTAATAAAATAATTACTATATCAGACAATAAATATTTAAAGTTTTTTTGATTTAAAAAAAAATGTTTTTACTTATTAAACCTGTTTTTGTAAAATATTCTGTTTTAGAGAATTTTTACCATAAAAATATTAAAAGCAAAATGACAAACAGAAAACCAACACAATTTTTACTCAAAAAATCTGTAATTGTATACATTCAACGTTTAAAATCCTTTCTCTTGACATATTTTAATTGAATGGTTTATATTTTGTTGAAATAATTTATTTTAAAGGCAGAAAGCATAACTTAGTTTAGAAACAGCAAAAGGGTAAAAGCAATGTTTCCCCCCCCAACTGTAAACTAACAAAATTATTACAACAGGGTGCGTAGCGTTTTTAAAAAGTGCTTATTTTCGATTTTTAAAAGCCCTTAAAGGTGCTTTTTTCATTGGGTGTTTTTAATAAGTACTTAATTTTTCCTTTTTCAAAATGAGATTTTTCTTTTACTATGTTGATTTTTACTTTGAATTATGCAAAAAACACACAGTTCACATTGATCTGTTCACCGTTTTCACAATTAATTCAACCCATATCTATTTCGGCATATTGTCAGTCCATAGCCTATGAAACCGCCATTCGTTTTACATGATTCAAAATTTCATGATTTTTGACAATTGTTAAAAACAATGCCAAAAGGTTTTTTTTTTTTTTGACATGACGGTTAAAACAAGATATAACTGTTAATTGTCAAAAATTTTCCAACCCTGCCTAATTATGATATTTTTTTAAAAGTGCTTTCAAAAATTTTTTGAGTGCTTAAAAGGTGCTTATTTTTTGTTGAATAATTTGGCTACGCACCCTGTACAAGCTTTACTTTTCTACAACAAAAATCTCAATTCACCCTACACAAAGAAAGGATAAGGACAAACTAAAGTATATATTCTGTCAAATAACATTTTAATAAAATTTAGATATTTTTCTTTATACAAATGATATATATATATGTATTGTACCTAACTACAATACTGGAATAAATCAAAATGAAACAATTTTATAATAATGCTTGTATTGTTACAAAGCATAAAAATCTAAATGGGTATTCATAGTTTACAAAATTACATTACAATATTAGAGTTACATTACTTTCATATAATAAGCAAACAATAACACAATTAGAGTTGCATTAGTTACTGTATAGGTGCATTTTTAAAAAATGGAGGCTTCAAAGTTTGATGGATGAGCTATCCTATTGCTTGCTTTGTCTTAGTTTTACATAATGAACATTTTTTTTTGCCATATTTACAGTCTCATCTAAAATAAAATAGAGTTAACTTGGATTATGTATTGTACTTTTGCTTTACTGAGGGAGACCTATCTTCTCTATGGTGATGACGAAATTCATCATGAATCCTTCCGACATATTCTTCACTAGGTTGTAAGTAATTTGTTTTAATGTGTGCTTGAGGACAAAGATGGCTGAAACTGTCAGGATGATCATATTTGACTTTTTTTACGGTACTGATGTTTGAAGTATCTTCTGTTGTAGGTGCATCACGCTTCCTTTTTGGAGAAACGACATCATCATCATCATCATAATACATTCCCTTGTTTAAAGCTTCATATTTTTCTGATTTTTCAGAACTACAATCAAGATTTTTCCCTTTCTTTTCTGTTTGTGAGTCCCTTATTTTGTGTTTAGTCTCAATGGTTTTGTTATTACCTTGGTCCGAGGAGTTTGGTCTTGAATCACTTTTCTCTTTTTTATGTGTAATGTTTTCTTTACATAAAAAGGTTTCAGATTTTCTTTTTGGTGTAGGTAAGTCAACAATGTCACAAAATTGTCCACTGTTTGTTGACTGATATTTTTCTTCTTCAGAACTACTACTAAAATGTTTTTTCTTTTCTGTTCTTGAATCCATAGATTTTTCTTCAATTTTATGCTTATGGTTGGAAGACTCGTTCCTTGGTTCACTCACTTTTTTATGCGTAATGTCTTCTTTGGAAGTATATCTATTTGGATTTAAATCCCCTTCACATGCTTCGCTGCTGTATTTTTGAGATTGATGTTTGGTCCCCATGCTTTTATGCTTACTATGATCAGAAGACTCATCATTTGGTTCGTTTTTTACTTTTTTATGTTTATTGTTTTCTTCAGAAGTAGATGTTTTGTATTTTTCCTGAGGCTGATGTTTGGTCTCCGTAGTTTTATTCTTTTCATGGTCAGAAGACTCTTGTTTTGGTTTATTTCTTACTTTTTTATGTTCATTGTCCTCTTTGGAATCTTCCTTGCACATTTTCCTATTGTATTTTTCCCGAGATTGATCGTTGGTCTCAAAAGTTTTATACTTATCATGGTCAGATGACTCTTGTCTTGATTCCTTTCCTACCTTTTTATATTCATTGTCTTTTTTCAAAGCAGATTTACCAGGATTCATATCTTCTTCAAACACTTTTTTACTGTGTTTTTCTTGCGACTGATGTTCATAATTTTTTCCATGACCAAGTACTTCTTTGAGATTTGCATCTCCTTTTGATTTTTTCTTTTCAGATTTTAAATGTTCTTTAGGTTCTAAAAGCTTACTTCTTTTACTTTGTCTTTTTTCACTCTCATCACTTGATGAATCACTATCTGATGAACTTGATTTTTTTGACTTTTTCTTTTTAGCCTTCTTTTCTTTTTCAGAATCTAAAATTAAAAATTTTTTTAATTGCTTTAATTTTTGCTTTAATTTTTTAATTAAAAGCACACATTAAAAATTAAGGTTATGAAAATACTAAATTTTCTACAGACAATAAAGAGTAAAAAAAAACTTTATCCAAATTTACTTAAGAATAGTTGTCAAAACTCAAAAACGAATAAAAGATAGAGTAGAGTCCCAATGAGGTCCAAAACAAACTCATAAAACTAGGTTAAAGTGCAAATTATATGAAAATTAGTTTAAAAGTTTATTTCAACAAACACAGAAGTTATATATATACATCACAAACAAATAATTTTGTTATGATATTTAAAGGATTTTCTTTACTAAAGTCATTTATTGATTTTTGATTTAAGTTATTTAATCATTTTTCTACAGCAGTTTCTCACACAAATTTTAAGGGTACTGCTGGTGCCGCTTCTTGTTGTTGTACAGTGCAGAAAATAAATAATGAACTACCCTTAATAACTTTTGATCTAATGATTGGTTGGTTCTTCATGTTCTAGGACTCATTCTTACTGTTTTGAGGTGACCTCAAAAATGCTAATTAATTAGTGTAGACGATATTTCATGTTATGAAATCCAACAGAAAAACACACTTTTTCTGAATAAACATATCTTTTTTTCTGGGGTATCTGGTCTTAATAATTTGGCAGGAGAGCAGTTCTAAGTTTGAACTCTTTAATGTTAACTTTACTTTTTGCCTATTTCACGATATCTCCAAAATTTTTTAAGTGAATTGAAACATTTTCCCACATAATAGTAAAATTCATTTATCCAAAGATAATTCCATAAAAAAATAACTTTTAAGAAATATTTATTATCCTTTATTATTTTATTTAATATTAGTCGAAATTTTTTTAAATATTAAGGTATGCCATTTTTTACATTATTTTCAAGAATACAATTTAATAAGGCAAAATACAAAATTTGAGTCAAATAGTTCCTGAGAAATGGAATTTTTAAAATACAATTTTTTTTTGAAATTCGATTTTTCAGAAACTATTAGATCTTTCACTCAAATTTTGTATTTTGTAGTGTAAAATTATATTCTTAAAAATGATGTAAAAAATTTTATACTTTACAAATTAAAATGTTTTTGATTTATATTAAATAAAATAAAAAATATTCCCTAAAAAGAATTTTTTGAATGGAATTATCTTTGAATAAATGAATTTTATACTTGCGTGAAAAACTTTTTCGATTCGCTTAAAAAGCTCCCGAGATATAGCAAAATATGCAAAAAGTAAAATTAGCATTAAGAGGTCCAAACTTTGAACCACTCTCCTGACACAAAACTATTGGGGCCATATTTCCCAGATTGCGGCTACCTCCCATGTTTTGGGGATCAGAAAACCAGATTCATTGAAAAAAAGATATGCTTATTCAGAGAAAGTACATTTTTGTGTCTGATTTCGTTTTGTAAAATATCGTCTGCACTAATTAATTAGCATATTTGAGGTGACCCCCTCAAAGAATTAAGAATGAGTCCTAGAACATGAAGATACGAACATTAGATCAAAAATTATTTAGGGTGGACCGTTTTTTAGTTTGCACTCATTATAGTTAATTACATTCAATATAAGTAATAGCAATTTTGATAACTTTTAGTCCATTATCAATTTTGATTCCAGGTAGGGGTTATATGACAAGATGAACAGAGATTTACCTTGACCTTTAATGTTGCAATACCTTACTTTTAAAAGAAAGGGAGTTGTAGAAAGGTGTGTAGTACAAAAAAAAGTTAAAGGGTAGTGTTAATAGATTTTGTTTTCCATTTTTTTTGGTAATTTTAAAAATGGAGAACATAGAGTTCAATAAATATTTGTGAACTTGGTTAAAGCAGAGCATCAGATAATCAAAGTTTTACTGTATGTACTAAATTCAATTCACATAACTATTATACATTAAATAAAATTTTAGTTAGTATAAGGGAGCATGATTACTAAAAGCATAACAAAGAAACACAAAACAAGTAAATTACACACACAAAAAAGTAAGCTCAAATCTTTTACCAGATGAAAAAGATTTCCTTGATTTTGATTTTTTAGTCTTTTTACTTTTCTTCTTTTTCTTACAATTGGAGCTTCTTTCTTGCTTTTTAGATAACTTTTTTAGTTTTCTAAAATATAAAGTAAATTTCAATCATATTTTGGTCTAGAAAGAGAAATTTTTTTGCTACCTTTTTTTATACTAAAACACAAGTAAGCATTTTTAAAATATACTTTGAAAAATCACACACTATAAATTTGAAAAATTAACTGTTTTAATTTATTAAATTTTTTTAATTATTCGATTGTTAATCCTCAGAATGGTTATACAATTAAATCATTACAAAAATACTTTTTCATATTTTTATCAACAGAAGACTAATTAATAATTTCGATTTTAAATTGTATTTTTTAATGCTGCAGCATTTTATTTTCAAGAAAAAGGAAAATCAACAGAAATGTAATAACTATTTTTGTGTTAAAAAAAAAAAAAGGTTCTTTATAAGGATTTTATGAAGTGACACTTAAATACAATAATAGGTTTAACATAAATTTGTCTTTCTTTTAAAAATGATGCCAATTACTTCAAAAAAATATCAGTTAATAGTGAATCAAATTTAGAAAAGCTATAAATGTCAGATGCCAATGAAAATATTCTGAGTTTCAATACTAGATAGTTGTAGTTAAGTCCCAAAATTGTAATTTTCAAATCAACCTTCCTTTTAATTTATGAGTTGATGCTTGCCAGTAATTACTATTTCCAGTCTACAGATGTATAAACTTATATTTAAACCGCATCAAAAATATATTTGATGGCAATTTTGCTTTGAATTAAAGAACAGTTTTGCTTTATATTTACAAGTAATTTAACTAATTAGAATTTTTTTTTACGTAATGCATTTTTTTTTTTTTTGGTTAGTTTATTTGTTTCATAGACCTTTGGTGTAATTTTTAATACTTCATCTGATCTTTCTTTTTCTTTCTATTTTTTAAAAGAAAAAAAAAATATTCTGAGCTTTAAACAGTTAACAAAGTGAGGAAGTTTCCTTTTAAAACATTATAATCCTTAAAACATCCTTAGTTTTAAACATAATAATTGTGAATTCTTTAACTTTCAAAACACCCTTTTGAGAATTCTATAAAAATAGTGTTGTAGTGGCAAATTTTCTAAACTTTCCCAACTTTTTATGCATGTTTTTTTTTTTTGCAACATAAATTGTAGATTTTTTTTTTCTGTTTCAAACATTTGGTTTAAAATTCTCTAAATTTTATCCAACCACAAGAAAGCACGGTTTTTCTAATTTGTTTTAAATTCATAACATAATGCAAAAAAAAAAAAAAAATGTTACTGTTTACAGAACTTTACTTCACTTTTATACCATCTTTAAAAGAACAAAAAAAAATTTACAATAATAAGCAAATAAATAAACAATAAAAAATATGATTAACAAAAGCTACAAAAATAAACAAATTTTACAACAACTACAAATTAAAAAAAAAAAAAAAAAGGAAACTTGTTTTATTGCATATTCTTTCTACTACACCTCTAAATAACACATTAATATTTTGCTTAATGCAAGTACAACAAATGCATATGTGATTGAAATATATAACTTTTCTAGTAAAATATAATAAAATCATATAATTAGAAAGTTAGTTAGCCTATGTATTAGATAGAAATATAGAATTATTATTATTAAAAATTGATTAATAAGTATACAGGAATTCTTGGCACCTACTTTAATAGTCTCTTCTTTTCTGCAGAAGAAAGGGACTTTAAGAAATCAATTTCAGGATCACTTTCCTCATCACTGGGAATAAATTGCTATAACAGTTTAAAACAAATTTAGAATCTTGAAATATTAATATACTTGAAAGGGATGAAAAAAAATAGTGTACATGGAAGAGTAAATATACATATATAAATAAAAATTAATATTCACAACTTGGAAACATAATACCTTAAAATGCTAAATCATATTCAAAATTTTTTATTATGTTTAAATGTTTTATTATATTTAAAAATATGTATTATTTTTTTTTTTTTACCAAATTCTGGTCCTTGGAAACTTTACTTTTATTAGTATTCAGTAACCAACAGAGTGAATAAAGTGTTACAAACTACTCTGCATTAATGAAGTTAGACGAAAACTGAGATTTAACAAATCTTTATTTTTAAAATGTTTTTTTTTTTCTTCTTCCTAAACTAGGCTAATGTGTTGTCATAGGTTAGTGTTGACCACAGCCTGAACCATAAATTTTTCGCAGCTAACTCTGTTGTTGATTTGTAAGCTAGATAAGTTTTCTTTATCTAAATTCATTTTTTTAATTATGACAAATATGATGACTGACTTTTTTACTTGATAAGTCAGGTATATTTTTACAGAAAAGAGAGACATTGATATTACTTATTTTAAATAATTTAGATGTGTATTTCTAATAATTTAGACACCATAAATCTTTTGCAGCTAACTACGTTGTAATGAATTAACTCTGTTGTTGATTTGTAAGTGAGATAAGTTTGCTTGATCTAAATCTATTTTTTTTAACAAAGACAAATACGATTATGCTCTTTTTACTTATTAAGTCAGATATAATTTTACAGTAAAGAAAACATTAAGATATTACTTCTTTCAAATAATTTAGATGCCATAATTTTTTGTAGCTTTTAATAGTGTAATAAACTCTGCTGTTGATTTGCAAGCAAGATAAGTATTCTAGATCTAAATTTATTTTATTTTAAACTGGCAAATAGAATTATGGTCTTTTTACTTGACAAGTCAGTCAGGTTTATTTTTACAGAAAAGGAGAACATTAATATAACTTCTTTCAAATAATTGTGTGTAGTTTGCTTTTGTGAGACAGTTTTAGCCTATGCATCAGCATATTGTTTAACCAGGAATACTATGTTTTGGTATATAGTAAGCAAGTGAAGTGAGCATGTATCCAGGGGCTTGTTTAGAAGAAATTTGGGTCCGTTAATGGACCCGTCACAAAATATCTTTTCATAAAAACGGGCCCTTCACAAAATATTTTAACTTAAAAACGGACCCTTCACAAAATGATTTTTCTTATAATCGGACCCTTTAAAAATTTATTTATCTTCATTATTGTTTTGTAAATTGAATAAACCCTTCCCAGGGCAGAAAAAAAGAAAAATGGATATAAATAAATTAAGTTTTGTCCTCGGCAGATGCTTCTTCCTTTATTCATCCAAAATATATATTCTGCGTTCAGCAGTATAGGCTAAATACCAAATATTTGTATGTTGCATCGCTAATTTAGTAGCTGCAATTGCTGTTTATTTTTTAAAATGTAATTTTTTTAATTATAATTTTACAGTGTTGAGCATAATCTTGTATGTTTTTACAATTTAAAAACTCCTTGAAAAAGTTTTTTTGCAATAACGGACCCTATTTGCACAAATTCACAAAAGTGAACCCTGGTTGAAAGAATGTGACTTAACGTTTATTTTATATTCAGAAATTACGAGTAATTTTTTCACAATTTTACAAAAACGGACCTTTCACAAAATGTCTGGACAGACCCCTGGTATCTGAATAATACAAAAGGAACTGCAATTGTTGATCCAGTGGTTGAAAAGCAATAGTGTACAAGAATGGTAAATCCCTAGCACTAAAAAAAATATATACAAATATATGTTTCACATCAATTACCTGATTAGCAGCAGCAGGATTTAATTGATGACCAAGAACATTTTCTTTTAAACCAAAACCATCTTCTCTCATTTGTTTCATGAGTTCCATTGGATCCATAGATGCTAAAATTAAAGGTTAGATGGTAACTGCTGAGCTCATATAAATTTTCTTTATTTACATTTCTTTTATCTTAAGCAAATTGTAATATTTCGATAACTGAGCAAATATCAAATAAATACATATATTAAAAAAATTAAAATTGAAGATGAAAAAAAATGAAAACTGCACAGCTCTCAAAAAATCAATATGCATAACAGAATTATGCAACAATTTTTAGACTAATCACAAAGCGTTTGAGAAATTTTGGGGAATAATAAGAAATTGATTGCTATCCTATTTAGTTTTCTGGCATTCCAGCACATATTTTTTATAATTTATATAGTATAATATTATAAATACAAAATAACATTAACATCTAAAAAGCATACTTGCAAAACATTAATACTTATAACATGTTATATCACATGATCCTGGCAAAATATTGTATTTGCTATTTATATGACTAAGATATAAATAAAATAAGAAACACAAAGTTAAAAGGGAAAGAAATATAGATTTTTTTTTTCTTTCTACAAATTTTGACCTTTTTTTCTTATATAAATTTACATTATTTAATTTTTATACAATTTCCTAAATTGTTTTAGAGATTTTATTTCTTCCATTAAATTCGCTTTTGCTGGTCCTTAAATAAAATTTTTTCCATAAAAATTTTTTTTTGTTTTTTTGTGTAGAGAATTTTTTATTATCCATAAGTGCGCCAGAACACAGAATGTCTACATTGATCTGAGCCTTTAACAATTTAGTTGTTTTACAGCAGTGAAAGGCATTATTCGATTTATATGCATTGATGTATTTTATATCAGCTTATTTTAGTTTCTATCTAAAGTGTAAGTTTTACCAATACCAATTTTACATGTTATTTCAATTTATCAACTTTTGAATAAAATAAAATAATGATTTGCTACATAAAATCTAATTGTTTTGTTGTTAACAGGGTTTTCTGAAAGAAAATCTATATTTTGTGAAAATTCAGACATAATTTGTGAAAATTAAAAATTACATTAAAAAATAGACATAAAAATATCGATTTATCGTTTCTTACGGGATACAAAAATTAAATTTTAAGAAAAAGCATTTTGTGAAATGAATTTGTGAAGGTAGTAAATTTGGCCTGGACAGACCCCTGGTTAATATTTGATAATGACATACATACTTGTAGGCATTGAGGATGTACTGGCTTGATGGTAAAGTGGACATTCCTTGTCTGTGTTGATATGTCCCCACTTGTGGCATTTTATGCATCGAACATTTCTCACCTACGTTAAGAGGAAAAAAACTGCTGTGTATAAAGTGATTAAAAAATTTAACTACAGTTATTTCAGATGAGAGTACTTACAGGAATACCGAAAGGTTGATCTTTGATATCTTCATTGCCTTTAGCATAACTGAAATGAGAAAAGAAATAAATGTAGGCAAGCAATTTTAGTAAATTTTATACATATACATAGTTAATAAAATATAAATACACTGTTGGTAGACAAATTAAAAATAAAAGTTACAGAATTAAAATTGCATAGATTTATTAGTTAATATCAAAACTTCTTTCAATTTTCCATATATTAAGCATCAGGGACTATCACTTCAGAACTGTTCCTTAAGAAAGATACATTATTCCAATTTTAAGAAAGGTACATTATTCCAATATTAAAGGTACATTATTATATTTGTTAAGCAGTAGGGTGAAGAAACAGTGAAAAATTCGATGCAAAACTCTTAGAAGGTCTGTTGAAAAGATGGTCACTTAGTTTTAACCAAATTATCATCATATTATACTTTTTAAAGTTTAAAATAATTATTTTTCCTTACAAATGAAGGCATTTGAGCAATATTGTGATAAATGCATGCAGTGTTAGGTTCAATCTATACATTAAATACCAAGATAAAAAAATACAATATATATAAAATAACAGAATTTTTTTTTATTTTAACATTAATTGATAAAATTATGGCAAATTGGCTTTAATTCACTTTTTGATCAAAGGCAAAAAGGTGAGATGTATAGCAAGAAAAATATACGAAATATAAGCGAAGCTTATGCTGTCATCAGCCTTGAAAATAGGTACCTATGTTGTGGTCCCTAGTTCAGGTTAACAGATAAAAATTAGAATTTAAAGGACGATTATTAGCCAAACATAGAAGGATTAGATTACAACACCTGACAAAGTTTAGTAAGAAATACTAGGTTAAATAAGTTAAATGTAAATAATAGTAAATGGGCAAAGATATATTTAACTTAAATATAGAGGCATGTAACTGATTGATTAAAAGTAGAGTATCTATTAAGCAGCAGTGAATTGAATGAATAAATATATCGAATTATTATTTCAATACAGCAAAAAATTTTCTTGACGTACAAACGACGGTAATTATACTTTGATGATGATGCTAAAACAATTATTTGTTACAATCTTTATTTCATATCACTCTCATTGCATGTAATTAAATATTTATATAGAAATAAACATTTGATAACTGAATGTACAATGTTGAAAAAGTGGACAAGAGTCATCAAAAGTTATTTTTAATGAATTCTTTAAAAGTTTAGTTTTATAAAAATCTATTTAAAAATAACACTGGAAATTTATACAATTATTAAATATATATATATTAGCAATTAATATAAATACAGTCTTACTCTTCTCTGGGAGCATTATATTTTCTCTGCCACTCAAATTTAAATTCTGGTTCATCATCTTCTTTCTAGAATTAAATAATGTTAATTTATTATACTTAAAAGTCAGTCTTTCTTTGGTAGTGGAGCATTGGCACTAAAACACTAAATACTACCAAAACTTTTTGTATTTGAGAAGGAAAAGGATAGTCCCTACCATCTTATATACCCACATAAATCATTTTAATTTTAGTTATAACAATTGGTCAGTTTTAATGCAACACGTAACTCAGGATTGATAGAATATTTGCACAATTCAAATAAATTTTAATTACAATTTACTGAATAAAATTTTGTTTCCATTAGAAAACAATTTTTAAAATAAATTGCATTGCCTGTCTTTAGATAACATCCTATTCTGTTGGTCTATTTTTTGATTTTTAAATCAAATTTATGGTTTATACATATAATAGTCAACAGCAAAAAGCAATACAGCATCAATGTCTTTACAAGTTACTAAAAAAAATATCTTTAAAAAATATCAAATGATCAAATAATCCAAATATAATATGTATAAGAATAGTTTGTTCCAAATGATCATATAATTAAAATTATATAAAGTCTAAGAGCTTCTTAAAAAACATCATCCAAGGTAAAATAGAGAGCTTTTTTTAAATTTGAATGATACATATTTATACCAAAATAGAACATCTGGATTAGAATACATTTAAAGGAGAAACTAACAATAAAATATATTACTTTTAAGTACAATTTTGTTTTCATACAAAACTATACAAAGAAATTGATTCAAAATGAATATAGCAATTGCAAACAGATTATAGCAGACTCTTGATATAACAAGTAAGGCATATTATGACAAACCTCATCACTGTAAAAATGCTAATATTAAAGATGCAAGAATTGTATGTTTACAACCAAATAAAAATTACAAGTCTTTTACTAATGCAATATTTCTCTTTGGAAATGCATTTATATACTGTTTAAGCGAACAATATTATAGGCAAAAGAGCAACACAGAAGACATAGTAATTTATATGTGTTTCAATTATTAATAAATAAAAAAAAAAATTAAAACAATTATCCCCTTATTCCAAAAACTTTAATCTTTTATGTTTACAAATTGTACACATATGGTCGGCTGCCAGCCAAGTTATCTTCCTTCCAATAAATTAATAATATTATTTATCTGTTATTTCTTGGAAATCTGCTACACTCTTCAAAAGACTGTGCTTTTTGAGGACCAAACATCTACACTACTCCTTTCCTGTATTTCTTGTCCTCACAACTTTTTATTGAAACCAATATCAATGATCATGTCAAGAGCCCTGAATATTTCAAAAATTCGAAAAAAAATTTATTGCATTTTTCGAATCTTTGTACCCTTCCTAATATCTGTCTAAAACGATTTCTTGGTACCTAACTTTGTTTGGAAAATAGAGAAAATAGAAGTCCGGAAAATAGAGAGCCGTCGCTAAGCAGGTAGAAAGGCCCGTTCAGCCGGATTAGGAGGGGCGACATTCTTTTTGAGTCTCATCCATTCTGTTGACTGTATATAAAAACTTATTGTAGGCATTTCATTTATCGACCATTATATATGTGAAATTAAACGTTTCCTCATACCATAAGTCAAAACTTTAAACACGTTTTACTCAAAACGCTGTTTTTTGACCTGGCCTAACGTTTTTCTCATGATCTATACAACGAAATAAGCTGTTCTTTATTTTAAATTATGTAAAAACATATTCTTTAGAAAGTAGCATAGAATTTTTTTGATATTTTTATATTTCGATTTTATATTAGTATTTTAATGAATATTTTTTTAATGAAAAACTTAAATCTTTTTTTTAAGCTGCCGCAATTTTGTTAATTTTGCGAATATCAACAAACCACTATGCTACTTTTTAGACAATGTCTTTATGTTTCAGAAAATCTAAACAAAATCGTTTTTCTACGTTTCAGGACTTCTAAATCCATGAGGTGCTACTTTTTGATGACCAGCCACACACGGAGCTGTCACCAACTTATTTTTTATTATTTTGTAAAAGAAAATTTTTTAAAATAGACTTAAATTGTAGCTAAATAATATAAAAAAACAAGGAGTCTCTGCATCGTCTCTAACACTTAAAAAAAATTAATATTTTACCATTTCAACGTCTTAAACGTCAATATTTTACCATCTCAGGGTGGGGTCCCCCCTTAATTTTCTCCCTTATCTTTGCCAACTTTGTAGTCATAAAACTTGCTCCCAAGAAAAAGAATTAAGGAGAGCATTGAATGCAATTAAACAATTTAATAATTTCTCAGACTTTCCTGTCATAATTATAAACTGCATTTTATCTAGTGGAGAGTTATGTAATCCAGTCTATTATCTGTAGACATAGGCAAGGTGCTCTAAATATGTATTTTAAGCAAAATAGCTGTTTATAATAAAAGACAAAGAGGTAAATTAGCTTTAGTCTACTTCATCATTTAGTTACTTTTATTTTAACATTAAATAATGTGTATTATAATAACTAGTTCACTATAACAATTTCATCTTCTGTTGAGAATTATAGCAGACTGTGTTTAATTGAAAAGAATTTATTGTTAATAATAACACAAGATATCGGAGAAGGTTTAAAATTTTGTATTAATTTTTTATGCGACTCCCCCCAGTTTTTCTTGACTATGCTGTGACTATGGCGATACGGGCAAAATCTAATCGGTAGTCCATTTTATGCCATACATTTTAAAGCATAGCTAAATCAGTAATTTCAAAACTGAAAATGTATATTTTAAACTAAATTTTGAAACTCTTTCCACATTTTGTTTTATTCTTATCAATAAATTCTATTCAATTAAATAATTATTGCCATTTGTAGTTGCCAACCTTTTGAATCAACCTTTAAATATTCAACTTTTTTGAAGGTATTGTACCTCACTAATTTTAATTATTAGAATGCGCAAATTTTAAACTGCAGCAGAATCTAATCCTTCAGTCTTAAAGTAATGTTCAGTAAAATCTTCGTTTATATTCACAATACTTTAAATTGATGTATTGCAATATCATTGAAGTTGAGTAAAATTTGAAGACTAATTTAAAAATATTTCTTACAAAAAATATGAAAAGATAAACAGTTTATCAATACTTTAAAATTAGGAAACAGTCATATAAATATATTAAAAGCAAACATAAAATCTTGAGTAACAGTAAAGATAAATAAGTACATACCTGACGTTCTATATCACCACAGCATGGAAAAAAGGTAAGATAAAACATGAAAAGAAGAAAGCAAAAATAAACATAATGAAAATATAGGGAATCAAAAATTGAAATCGTGTATATAATAATTCAAACAGAAAAAAACTTATTGAAATGAGCTAAACAGAATTTATCACACATTTCAATAGTTTTTCTCCTCTTGAAAATTTACTATGCAGAAATAAAGAAAACCAATGCAAAGAATTTTTAAAACTTGCCTCTTTTAGCTCCTGGTGGTGCTTCATACATAAAGTTCAATTCAAGTTTATCCTTGCTTTCAGAACTTACCAAAGCCCTTTAAATACAAGAAGAAAAAATTTTAGAAATGTGTAGAACTGTGAATGATGGAATAAAAATGAAATAAAAATATGGATTATACAAGATCACCCTACCTATCAAATTCAAATCATTATCATTTGAAAATGTGATGTAGGATACATGTATTCAGGGGCGGATTAAGCGTACGCGGGGCCCTAGGCCATTCAAATTTTTGGGGCCCTTAGATTAAATTTTTTCTCTTATATTTTTTATTTATTCAAATATAAAACTATTTATAGATATTTTCATTTAAGAAAGCATATTTAAAATAAAAATAAATAATAATAAATTAAATTTTATTTTATTTTGTTAAATCAGAACTAAAAAATAATCATAACATTTTGAAAAAATTTGAAATTTATTATTATTATGTAAAAAAATTATCGTATTTTATTAACATATATTTGAAATTGATTTTTTTTTTTAAATCATTGTTTTTCTTAAATTTTTTAAATTATTTTCAAAAAAGTTTTTTTTAAGGGGGGCCCTAATCATTAGGGGCCCCAGGCCATGGCCTAGTCTGGCCTAATGGGTAATCCGGCACTGCATGTATTTGATGCAAAAGTTCAGGTAATTTTACAAATTTATCAGGTGTTGCATAGAATAACTTCAAGATACTTTTTGCAGTATAGATATACTTCCAAATTGTTAAAATTTTAAAGTATTAACTCATTAAAAAACCCATTATAATATTTGGTTTTACTATTTATGCAATAACAAATGTGCAAAACTGTGAATGATAGAATAAACTTCGCCAACCAGATGGCCGAGTGGTTAGCGTGCCTGACTGCGGAGCCGCTGGTTGCGGGTTCCAACCTTGCTCAGGGCATGGATGTTTCTTTCTCTCTCTTTGTGTTCTACGTCCTTTCTCCTTTGTGTGTGAATTATTACGGGTGCCTATAAACGGGTTTGTGGTAGTGTGACGTAGGCGATGCTGCTCCACCGCTGTGGCTTTGCCACAGGTGCCCACTGGGTAACGAAAAGAGAGTAAGCAGTTCTGGCATTTTCTGTGGCCAATGGGTCTTTGTCCCAAGTGCCCGCCATTAAAAAAAAAAAAGAATAAAAATGAAACAAAAATATGGATTATACAAGAGAATCTAACCTTTCAAATTCAAATCATTATCATTTGAAAATGTGATATAGGATATATGTATTTGATACAAAAGTTCAGGTACATTTTACAAATTTATCAACTTATGGGTTGGAATAACTTCGGGATACATTTTGTAGTTTAGATATATTTCTCAATAGTTAAAATTTTTAATGTATCAATTCACTAAAAATCGAGTTATAAAATTAGGTTTTGCTATTTACTTAAAATATTAATGAGCAACAGTTTTTTTTTAATTCCTTAAGAAAGTCATAATATCCATTTTTCACTTGCATAAATGTGGCATATTACACAGCCTGGAAATCAATACTATTATTTAAATTAGATTGCAATTACATACTATTTAAAAAAACTGTTTTAATATTTGATATTTCTCTTTTGAAAATAGTTTCTTCCATTTCTTAATAGTACTTGAGTTCTAAGAAACCTATTTCTACCAGGGCAGTTTCTTCTCCTATGGCAAAAATTTACCACTTTTGGTTCATACCAAGGGAAGAAGGTGGTCCTTATAAATTTACAGATGCACTTCATGCCTTAAGAATGTAATTTTCTTTTTGGGGAATTAAAGCAAATTGGGAAAGTGATTGGCACAACATTGAATGAAGGTTAAGAAATTTCTTAATTCAGAAATTTTTTATATAGAGAAAATAAATAAATAAATATGGATTTTAAAACTTTAAAAATAAAAACAAATTTTGCCACTAAAAAGGATCTGGTAAAAATCAGAATAAATTGATATACTTTTAACCTCTTAATAAAAATAACCAAGAATCTCACTTTTTTTTTAAGAATCATTGATAAATATATAAAAGCAAAATACCTAGTCTTAAATTAAAGATTAATAGAAACAAACTAAATTAAATGTGATTTCCCCCCACTCATTCAGTTTTTAATTACCTTATTGCTTTAAAAACTCACACACACAAAATTATAACAGTTAACATATAGGTTTGATAGAAGTAACCACGCATTGTGAAAGATGAGGAAAAAATACTTTGTCTAGGCTTATAAACTTTTTATTTAATTATTATTAATTTTTATCTTGCTCTATCTCATCCATTTTATTTTATGACTGTCGTTGAACAGCCAACCCAATTTTCGGGTTAACGACTACTAATGTTCAACTCCATAACCTTGAAATTTGGAACCCAATCTAGAAAACAAGGGAACTCCTGGATCAAGTATCACAAGAAATTTGCCTTCATAACTTTTTGATGGAACTAACCAGCATTTGCGTTACACAGAGAGAGAAACCTGCCATGGTTAGCCTGATGGCAAGGGGACTCTAACCCATGATCCATCTACCTCTGAGGATATTACGCCAGTACTATGATCGGTGCGAACTGTGTGCGGAATTTGTATCGACCAGCCATTGATGGAATTCATACCCGGTTCACCTCCTTGGAAGCTGAACGCTCTACCCCCTAAGCCACCATGACCTTATCTCATTCCATTGAAATATTTTCCGAAAAGACATAAATCTGTGAAGAAACTAAAGGCTTTCACTCTCGATTAACCAATTAAAATGCGATGAGAACCGCCTCTTAGTATAACAAGTATTTATTAAGGCAGGACTAACAGCATTAAGAAAATATAAATGATGAAAAATTTTGACCTTATCTCATTCCATTGAAATATTTTCCGAAAAGACATAAATCTGTGAAGAAACTAAAGGCTTTCACTCTCGATTAACCAATTAAAATGCGATGAGAACCGCCTCTTAGTATAACAAGTATTTATTAAGGCAGGACTAACAGCATTAAGAAAATATAAATGATGAAAAATTTTGCAACATATTATTTTAATGTTTAAAGATAAATATTTATTGGATGGTAAAACTAATTAGCTATATGGAAATGATCTTAAATAAAACTAAATCTATATATTTTTTCATATTTATATAAAAATACAATGCATTACACTATAAAGGTTTGGAATAGGAATGTGATATATATACATTAAAAAAAATAAATAAAGATCTCTAAACAAAGCAAATAATGGATATATTACACAGTTTTCAGACCTGTTGTTATATAAATCTTGTTCCTTTTCATACTGAGCTTTCAATTCGTCTTGCTTTCTCTTTTCATTTTCTGTTTTTTGCTCTGCCATCCATGCCTAAGTAATTATGAAATATTAAACCAAAACGCCATATATTTTCAAAGGATAAAAATTTAAATTGAGCTAATAAAAGTAACACTTTAAAACTAATCAGATAATAAATAAATTATTAAAAACTAGTCAAGGAAATAAATGAAAATAGAGACATATTTTATCATAATAGATGTCTATAAGACATGTTAATTTTGTGTTACTTCTATGAAGCTAATACACATTATAGATCAGCAATCATTCTGCTAGACTTTAGAAACTACGGGTCCTCAGGATCCAAGGTGTTAAAAATCCATTTTTATTTAAAGTGTATCCTTATTAAAAATAATATAAATTTCTCATTTATAGTTTTCAGTGACAGCAATCTGTAATCACCATAATTGTTTTAAATTTGGTGATTATATTCCACAGTTTGCATTAGTATTTATCTCTTTTGTATTCATCTTTTTTGTTTATTTTTTTTCTTTCTAGTATTAAATATGTCTTTTTCTTTTAAAACTTAAATTTTTAAATGTTCAAATATTAAATCTGCTGATGCCCATTTATTTTGCAAAGGGGATAGATACATCATAAGTTTTTTCGCACCCCCACAAAAATTTATAAAGTATTTGGCATTACTATTTTTATTTATTAATTTTTTTAAATGTCAAAAACTTGTCAAAAAGTACCACTAGCTGTCAAATACTTCAGGCAAGTTTCTTTTCTGTCATTAGGAACATGTTATTAGAAGTCAAACAACATAACTATTCAAATCATGCACAATACTTGATCATTACTTTTATAATAATGATTCAATTTATATCATGTACAAAGAATAAATCTAAAATTATTAACTGCTTTCTGAAAAAAAACATGCTTTTATTTTTACTTCTAGATCATTATTATTTTTTATATTATAATTATCCAGTTTATATTACAGATAATAGCGATGAGTTGTTAATCATTATCAATCTAAATATTGATTTTAATTGTTTTATGATATACCTAATTTAGGAAGATTTTTTAGCTAAAGTAAAAGTAAAATAGTAGCCAATAACTGTCTAATCTCAACTGGAGAAATACTTTGATTTTCAATACTTGTAAAAGCTCAGATGCACAGTGTGCAAAATAAAAAACGGACGGACCTTAATAACTTTTGATCTAATGATCGGATCTTCATGTTCTGTTAGTTACAGAAATGCTAAAAAGGATTTTAAATCAAGAGTGTCAGTCCAATTTACTCTGTAATAAATTCGTTTTACTAATAATATCTGCAATAAAAATATTTTTTAGTTTTCGTGGGTTGTAATCACAGGTTGAAAAATATATTGCCAACATTTCTTGATCATGTATAAATTCTAATACAAAGAGAAGTAGGCAAGTTGAAGGGCAAGCACTTGCTGACAATACTTAATACTTTTTATTAATAAACACTCAATATAAACTCTATAAATGCTTATTTCTGAAAAATTACAAATAATCAACATCAAACGGTTCTAACGTATTATCGCAACCAGGTTGGCGCGATTTGTATGTTATGTTTTTTGTATGTATGTGATTTGCACTGATGTTTTTTTAAGTTCAAGTGCCACTGCCCGATATACATTTGCCCGGTTTATCCTACACTGATGTTTTTTTAAGGTCAAGTGCCACTGCCCGGTATACATTTGCCCGGTATATCCTACACTGATGTTTTTTTAAGTTCAAGTGCCACTGCACGGTATACCCTACACTGATGTTTTTTTAAGGTCAAGTGCCACTGCCCGGTATATATTTTCCGGTTTATCCTACACTGATGTTTTTTTAAGGTCAAGTGCCACTGCCCGGTATACATTTATTCAAGATGTGTGAAGAAAAATAATATAAATCACTTAGGGTTGATGTAAATAGGGTCGCCAAATTTGGCGATTTATGCGAATTTTGGCCTGGTTGCGTTAATACGTATGTACCCGTCAAACATTTCCACCGGTGTCCAATACTTATTTGGTAATAATATTTAGTGCTTCTGATTTATAACTAAAATAAAAGAGTTAATGGAGATTTAATGTTGTTAATGTCCTTTTTTTATTTCTTGGCAGATAAATAATGAAAACATATGAATAATAATTCTCACATTTTCGTTAACATGTATTTGGGCCATTCTCCTGTTATGCATGGGACATTTGCAGGCTTTTGAAGTATATAAAAATAGTAAAGTAATGGGGTAATAAATATTTTTTTAACAATTCACTTCAAAACAGGTCTGTTTCTTAAAGATTGTATAGAAAACAAATAAAAAATTAAAGTTTAAATACTTGAAAAGGGATTTAATATAGTCGTTATGCACGGGACTCAGAAAAAATATTAATTTCTACCCTGCCTTCTATTTTTCATAAACTCTGTGAATTTAGAACTTGTTTACTGTCATTATATTTTTTTCTCAGCTGATAAATATTACTTCTATTAAATTATGCTACATGCTTTCCAAATACATCATTCGATAAAATTCTAAATTTAATTTATTTGTGTTATGCACGGGACATAACTAATGTTATGCACGGGACATGTCTGCAATTTATTACACACAGAGGCATACACTTGATTTAATTATGCATATTTTGACGTGGCAACACTAATTCATATTTTGAATTTAGTTTGTGATCTGAATTAGAAGCTTTATAAATCATTATAAAGGATAATTACAACTGTATCACCAACGAAAGAACAGAGTTTAGAAATAATACACCATCAAGAAGCCAAATTGAAAATACCAACAAGATTTTTCAAGCTTTCGGAAAAGCAATGAGAAAATCTTTACCTAAATCTCCAGCAAAACAAAGCAGTTTTAGTCAGTTTAAGGCAATAAAGCCCACATGTCCTGTTAAAACCAGTTTAGGACAGTCAAAACTAAGCCCCTGTGAAGCATATTCAGTTTTTAAGGATGAATACCCAAATTCTTCCATCAACTTTTCTACATTTTGAAAGTTAAGACCAGAAAATGTTTTTCTGCTGCATCAAACACCAGAAGATCAGTATGTGAAAACTTCTTTCTTCAGCTTAAAGCACTAAAAGTTCCATATGATTCAAAACTATTTTGGAAAGAAACACTCTGTAATGATTCGATAAACTCTTCATGTTGGCAAGGATTTTGTAAAAATTGCTGCTATGGGCAAAAATTAAAATGTAATGAAGATCTTTCTCATAATTGTTTGTTGGAAAAAAAGGGGGGAAAGTGAAGATGCAAAATTATATTGCCAAGTGAAGCAGACATGCATTGGATAAGTTTTGGAAAGTACGTGCGACAATTTTTCATCAATAAGGTTTCATATTAACGCAAAAAGAATTCTATTCCAAAATGATAAAAGTTCACCTGAAAAAAGAATTTTGCTATGAACTATAGCTGTTTATGTGAGGATCAAGTACAGAGTGTACTTTGGACTCAAAAAGGTATAACTTTATTTACAGCTGCAGTGTTCTTGCACGAAAAATGCAGTACTTACCTAATATGTTCCGACATTTGTGAGAAAGAAAAAAAAAATACTGTCAAAGCTTTCATTGAAAAAATTTATAAAGAAATCAAGTAAAATGTTGAAGAAAACAAATTTCTTGAAGAGGTAATCTGGACAGATAAACCTTCATCAAAGTTTAAAAATAGGTTCATGACTTTGCTGCTACAAGACCATAGAAATTCAAAAAGACTTTCTACTGGAAATATTTTGCAACTGCCCCTGGCAAAGGTGTGGTGGATGGAAATGGTGGTGAGGCAAGATGCTTGGTACAAAACCCTGTTGAGTCAAAAAAAATCTACAGTTCCAGTTGTGCAGTCTGTGGATGATTTTGTAAATGTTGTAAAAAAAGCTATACATCTACTACAGTGATGCTATTTTTAGATTAAAGATATAAACAGAGATAACAATATCTGAACCAACGCAAGAGTAATACTTTACCAGGAATTTCTAAAATGCATGGAATTACATATTCACCTTCTGGTTTAAAATTTTATAAAAATGCTGCAGCACCAATGAAAGGAAATTTTAATACCAGGGCAATTGACACCACAAAAAGTATTGGAGGAAATTGGGTTGTTGTGAAATATGATTATAGTTTATATGCTAGAGAAGTTAAGCAAGTGCTGGGAAATGATATTGAAATTTCTGCCATGGTAAAGCCTGGAAAATATTGTAAATGGCCTAAACGTGAGAAAAAGTGTTTTACAACAAGAGGAAGTTGTTAAAATTATTCAGCCACCTATAGTTATAAATGCTCTTGGAGGTTTTGATTTACCCGATTTTTTGAGAAATATAAGTTATGCACGGGACATGAAAATAAGTGCTAATTTTTTATCTAATATTAAACTTAGAGGAACTTCCTTTGTAATATAAGTCGGTACTAAGAGAAAGAAAGTAAAGTTGAAGCAGTTTATGTTTCGCTCTAAAAATAAGTGAGAAAAATAAAAATTATCATGTTTTTGTGTTATGCACGGGACAACCAATTTCTGCTCAAATAAATTGTTATTTTTTACATAATTTTAATTAGATTTTTAAATTTTTAATTCATTTTTAAATAAGAGTATTATATAGATATACTTAAAAAAAAGAAGAAAATTGAAATGCTATAATATTTTTTCAGCTAAAAAAATTAATGTAAATATGTTGATTATAACATGAAAACTTAAAAAGTACAAAGCTAAGTTTTAAGAATTGTTTTCATAATAAAAATTTCAATATAACTATTATTGTATCTAATTTTTTAAGATTTAACCTATATACTTTATTATTCAATAAATAAAAAATATGTAAAAGTAAGATAAAAATTGAGGTTTAGATTGTTTACAGTGGAGAATGGCCCATTTGAAAGAGGTGTTTGGGTGTGTAGTTTGGCAATATGCCTGGCTATATGACATTTTGAGATTTATATAGTCTTGGCAGTAGTATTAACTATAACTTTATTTCTATGATTTTAATTACTGATAGAAAATACAGCAAAACCTTACACACCCATTTTTCGAAGAATTTGTTTTTTTTTTATCATCTAGAATTTACAAGCACCAGCATATTTAGAAGTGTATATTCAAGCATAGTTCATCACTAAAATAACTTTTCTCTTGAGCTGCAATTGTTTGATATATTTAAAAAAAATGATATTGATAAATCCTATTTTTTTTAAAATAACAAACATGATACACAATAGTATGCTTTTGACAAAATTGTTTCAAAAAAATATTATGCGTTTTTTTTTAATATTTATAATTGAATTCGTAGAAAACAGAAAAGAAAGTCTAATTTTTCAGATTTTCCATCTGACCCACTTGAACATTTAGATTAAAGGCTAAATACAGAAAAGAAAAACTTGGGAGAATTTCCTTTAAGATGTTAGTAATTATCTTCAGTATAATGACTTTTTATTAGTGCTAACTCTAGATAAATTCTCAATAAAATCATAGTTCATCAGAATATGATTTTGACGAAATTCAATTCTTTAGGGTAAAAATAAAAATGTAAATGCTTTTTTCTTAAATTATACTTACTCTTTTTATATTTGCTTTCGAGCCAGGGTGAAAAGGTTTTTTACACATATAATTATTATAACCTTTACCCATTTTGATATGTTATAAAATTAATTTATTAAAATTTAGTTCACTGACATTTATTCGTCTTGTTTACAAGGCGAAATGTTATTTATTTATTATTTTATTTGGTTAAAGTTGAAGTAGTTAAAAATATTCATTAATAAAATAAAATTTCGCGGTAGCCTATTCGCTATTTTCTTATTGTCATATTTTCGAGCTATAATTAAAATAAATATGATCTATTATTACGTATTAAATTGTAAATATTCAATTTAATGCAGTATAATGTCGTTTAGGAAAAATATAGACTTATAGTTCAGCAATGTTTCAACTCGACAAAACTAATTACAAAACTAAAACTGGCAGACGATTTCTATTGTTTGTATTTGGTATTGAGATCGAGTCGTTAGTGACATTCAAATGCTCTAAACTAAATTATTTCTAATTTTAACTTCCGACGAGATTTGATGGTCCTTTATAATTATTTCATAATTTTGAGTATCGAATCTGTATAAAATTATGATTGAATTCTGTACTTTTCGCCGTATGGTTATTTTTATCGTGTGTTTAGCTTTGTAAGTTCAGGATTTGACAACTTTCATTAGTTAATTTTATTTGTTTTTTAATTTATTAAAATGTTTGTAGCATTATTAATTTGGAAGTTTTATTTTATTTTACTGATAAGAATAATGAATGCAATGGTGACTAAATGACATGTCTGAACCAGTTAAAAAATATATTTTAATAAAAAGAAATGATAGGAAATAGAGCAATGAAAGTTTTTTTCCTTAAAAAAAAAAAAATTCTGCACAGTACTGTTTTTTTTAAACTGGGCCATCTTTTAACATGTTTGAATATATTTTTTTAACGATTATGTAAAAGGAAAAGTTATCCTGCATGCTGTTGTTATTGATAGATGAAGGTTGACATAGTCTAAAATGTGGGAATTTTAATTATGTCAACCTTCATCTATAAAAAGGTACCTCAAAATGGAATCAAGTTAACATGTCTTATATACTAGGGAATTGGTATTTAATATTTATAGTGGTAGTTACGCCACATTACTCCCCTTCTAGAATTTTATCTCTGAATAAATACCACTAGTTGATTCATGCTATTTATTTATTTCAGTTTTGCTCATTATTTTTTTTTCTTCATAGCATTTCGCTTATTATTTTTTTTCCTACATTTTTTTGTTTTATAGCATTTTGCTCAATTTTTTTTTTGTTTAGAGCATTTTGCTCATTCCCCCCCCCCCCCCTTCATTTTTGTTTTAGAGCATTTCGCTCATTTTTTTTCTCAATATTGTTTATTAACCAGGAGACTTTATTTACTTCCCCGAATTTTTTCTTTCTTTCTTTGAGCAGTATATTTTTTATTTAAGCAAATCAACTATTTAATGTGGACCATCCACCATGTTAGCGAGTTCATATCACGTCCGAAGGTCACCAATGTGGGGATTTCAATTATTGACTATGTCAACCTTCATCTATCAAAAGGTACCTCAAGATGGAATCAAGTTCACATGTCTTATATACTAGTGAATTGGTATTTAATATTTATAGTCATAATTACGCCACATTATCCTTGTATTATGCAATTTGATTTGTTTTCTTGAAGTTTATTCTTTGATTAAATAATAATTCTGTATTCTAAATATAATTCTTTGATTAATAATTAATTCTATATAAGATTTCTGTATCTGCGCCAAAATAACCACCATAATTAGGCAATTTCTAGGCCGTGGGTGCATGAAGCTAAAAAAAGCATTAAATTGCAATTTAAAATATTAAGTATTTTTTAATATGGAATGATTTCTGTATCATCTTTCTGCTGCAAAATAATTGTCAAGTTTGGGCGTCTTACAGGCAATGGCTGTGTGAAACTATTAAAAAAAATAATAATTAAAATAAATAAATAAAAATCCCAGAAGGGAACCAACTTGTAGGGTGTAACAAGGAACCATCGCTGGGGAAACCTTTGTATTTTTCTATAAACCTCTAGAGGTCTCTAAAATTTTTTTGCAGGTTTAAAGTCTCTTTGGCGATTGTAATTGGAGAAAATAAGAATCAATGCAGATATATCCCCTTAAAAATCTAGAATTTTATAATGTCAAGTTTTTAAAAGAATATAACAATTTGTTCAATGATAATAAAATTGTTGACTTAGATTGTCAGCTATGTTCAGTGCTTCACTTGAAATTTTCAATGTTAATTTTAATAAAGTGATGTTTTTGTATGATTTAGTTGGCTGCAATAATATTGTTTAAATATTAAACTTTATTTTTAACTACATATTTTAGTTCATCATTGGTTGTGTTGGCTGTTGAAAGTTATTTAACTCCTACAAATGAGAAGTATCCTCAGAATAACAGTCTTAGTGAGAACATGTCTGGTGCTCCTTGTTGGCAAAATGAAGATTACTTTATAAAGCAACACTGTGCTCCATGTTCTGATTTTGAAAAGGTAAATGGGTTTTATTGAGCTATTATTAAAAATCATTTTTAGATTAAATTTCAGAAAAACTTTTATTTTTGTAAAAATTTTTTAAGTACTATTTCCATTCATATATTTTGTAAATAGTTTTTAAAAACTAATGAATATTTGAAAATTTTATTTAACCAATGGTATGCTGTAACTAATATTTATATGTTGTAACTAATTGACCTTCATATGTGTTGTACAATTTCTGAAACTTTTATATTGCATTTTTTTATCATGGCTTTAAATATGTTAAAAATATTTTAATTTTGTTGACTTTATTCTTAAATTCATTCATCAAAATAATCAATAACTTTCATTTTTTAGGTGAGCAGACATTTACCAGCTTGTGTTACAACTGGTTACAAAGAAATGGTTTCTTGCAAAGTATCTGGAGATGTTTATAGGAGGTATATGTCCCTTTTTTTTAAAAAAGAAAAAAACTTTCTAGTTGTATGTTTTTAATGCTTCTCACATTTTTTCAAATTATGTTGATAAAAAAAAAAAACAAAAAAAATTTCAATTTGCATACTTTTAAGGTTACCGTGGAAACAAAATATTTTGAAGTTATAAACTAATATTTTTAATAAGTTATTTATCACTTATTGATATTTTTATTAAAGTCTTTAAAACAGACTTGTCAAAATTAATGCATTGATGATTAACATGCATTTGAACAAGTTATTTTTGTTGACATTTAAATTGTTGTGTATGGGATATATGAAAAGGATATATTTTGCAGATGACAATGAATTAAAAAATGAAATTCATTGTTTAGTATAAAAGATTTAAAAAAAAAATTGAAAAAAAAAAAAGAACAAAATGCAATTTTGTATTTTAAGTACAGAGTTTTAAATATATAATTATTCAACATAAAAACTTTAACTCGTTACAAACTAGAAAAAAATTGCAAAAAAGCTACATAATTTTAATTACAATCTTAATTTTGAAACTGAAATCATTTTGTTAGAAATTATTATTTTTATTGTATCCATCACGATAAAATTGATTCATATCAAACTAAGTTAAAGAATAATGAGAATTGTGAAAAATTATTATACAGTTGCATTGGTAACTACACATATATCTATTTTAGAAGAATAAATATTTTAAGTAAAATGGTAAAAACATACTTATGCTAAGTGGCTATGTGTTATTTAATGCTATGAAAAAAGGATTAAAAAGATAGATAATGAAGTGCCTGTTGTCGATATTTCTAACATTTAGGAAACCTGAGCCTTTCAGGACTTGCGATAAATCAAGCCCATGTTGTGAATAGAGTTCACCCAAACCACTGGTGAGATTTATGTGTTGTATATATATAGTAAAAAAATTTTGATTTTAAAAACCATGTGGATTCTTAAAAAAGTGATCAACATGACAATTTACATTTGAAATCAAAATATCATAATTAAAAACAAAGTAGAAATGTTGTAATTTATGTTGAAAAATCTTAGATGTTTACAATAGAAATTGTTGTGAGTCAAGCACATAAAAAAAATGAATACTCAATTGTGTAATTTGTTAATCATATTTTTTATTATATCCAAATAAATCAGATTTTAACAAACTAGTGTTTAGAATATTTATATAATTTTTTTTATTTTATATTATTCTAATTTAGTATTGTATGCACTTACAATGTATATTAAACAGAAAATTGTTTATGGAGCATTTATTTTGTTTGTTTCTTTATAGTTGTGACAAAGTACTGTGGTTAGAAGAAAGGAATTTTTTCATTTTTGAAAGCTGCATGGTTTGCTTAAGTATAGTTAGTGCTGCTGTAACTTCTTTTCGCCAAAAGCAGCTAGACCAACGTATGATGATGAGAATACAACAGCAAATATCTGCGGGTGTTTAAAGTTTTGAGATACCAGACCTATTCGTTGATAGCTTCAACTGCTTGAGTCATTTAAACATGAGTGAGATAAATGTCATATTCATCTGTGATGTATTTTTATATGTATAAACGCTAAACAAATTTTTGTAAAATACATTTATTTAAATTATTTATTAATAAATATTATTGATCACATTTGTCCATACTTCATTTTTCTGAAATTCTTTTAAACTTCTCATAGAGCAAAGGCTTAATTTAATGTAGTGTTTGTCATTTTCATCCATATGTTGACTCTTTAGCAACATCATAAACCAATCTATTATCTGAAAAGAAAAAGAATATAAAATTATGTAAGCAAAATTTTTTACCATTTTGTTCGTAAAGAGTATAACTTAGAAACAATTACTAAATAAGTTTAATGTGTTTAGAGTTAAAAACCTTTCTTGGGAGCATTCTTTTCTAAGCAGGAACTATAAATTACATGAATCAAATTTACACCAATTTCATTGAGAATGTTCAAGATTTTTTTAATTAATCCGCCCCCACCCCCTAGTTTTTAATGAAATAAAACATTATTGAGAAAGTTGCAACCATTACAAAATTACCAAAGATTTGATAATGTAATAGATGTTCATAATCATTCATAACGTTTATAAATAAGTAATGTATAAATTTTTTTAGATAATTGATATTTATAATGACAACTTATTTAACAATTTATATGTATTTTTCATGCTAATTTTACTTACAAACTTTGCATTAAAATTTGAACAGAATTTGCTCACATTTTCCAGGTTTGCAAAATAATTATTGTCCACTTATAACGATAATAACCTATAGTTTTATTTTTTATTAAATATGTATTATAAAAGAAATTCTTTTAAGAAATATAAACTAAATCACATTTTATATTTTTAAAAAGGATTAATTCTTGTTTTGATTATTATTTCTAATGACAATTTTCCATAAACATTTGGACAACTTATACTATTAGTAAATAATAGATTAAAATACAAACATTATGCAAAATTTTTGCATGCATGCTTATTGAAAGTTTTGAAAAATAGGAATTAATCGGAAAAAAAGCTGAAAGCAGCTATAATACACCATTCACAAAAATTATTATATAGTGAAATCAGCGTTATTAACTAGGTCTGATGAACGAAAGAAATATCACAAGGGTATATAGAGATTCCAGACTCTTATTTACTTGAAGGTAAACTCTAAGAAGAAGGATAGTTTTGGAGATCATGTGGATAATATTATTTTTACTTTTTAATTAAATTAATAAGATTATATTATATTTAAAAATGTATTTAAACCAAAATATATTTAATTATACAAATATACTCAGTAATAGACAACAAAAAAAAGCATACTTTATTAGATTTGACCAATTACCTAGACACGACAAATCGATTTTAAAAAATTTAAGAATCAGTACACCTCAATAATATATAAAAAATTTAAAAAAAACGGAAAAAATTTAACCAACCTTATCTACAACACTGAGCCATTTTTCTTTTCCACAGAGCTTTGTAATGGCAATAGGAAGATTTTCCATGAGCTGATGATGAGTTAAATTAGCTACTGGTAACAAACTATAGCAACATTCTAGCCCAGAGCAACCAATTATTGTAGCTACACAAACATCATTTAAAAATCTAAATACCTAAAAACAAAACATATTGAAATTACATCTTTATTAAGCACATGCAATTAATTCTTGTAATCAAATAAAAGTACAATCTTACTTCTCCAACTGTAAGAAGTTGAAACTGAGATTTCGCCTCATTCAAGACATTAACCCAACCTATTGTCTCCATCAACCAAGAAATGCATTTTTCTGGCACATTAATTTCACTCTCTTCATTACAGATACCAGACAGGAAACAATTACATACGGCGGAACAAATGTATTCTTTATCTCTGCAATAAAATTAAATGACAATTTCTCTAATACAAGAAAACAAATACATACTTAACAATAAAGCACTGTATAAGATAATTAGAAAAACCTATGTATGACTCATCAAAATTTTAAACTTATTTAAAATAATTATAATGCAGAAAAATTTAACTGTTTGAATCAAAAAAAGCATGGCACCATTTTAACTATTAATCGCTTTAAAATGTTAGAATTATTATAAAATATATATTTTATAACGCCTTTCTTTAACCTTACATTCTTCTCTCACAAACAGGTAAAACTGACACTTATATAATGCTATGTAAAGCATCATTGTTTGAGAAATTCACAAAATGATAAAGTAATTAAGTTTGATTGTTGTAAATCTTAAGACATGGTTGCAGATTTTCTAACAAAACCACTTCCTAAACAAACATTTTTAAACTTTAGAAATGTATTAAAATTACTACCTTAATTTTAATTGAATTTTAAGAATATGGAAAAGTGTTATTAAATACAAGTTATCTAATCTTTCAATGCAATGATTATTATTTTTGCCACTGGATGGCAAACTTTAATTATGCAAAGTATAACTTTATACAAATTTCACTTTTTTTTTTTTTAAAACTCATCTATACTCAAACTTACTTAAAGCACTAGTTCTATAACTTCTGGTTACATAAGAATAAACTCATATTTTGAATGGCAATTTGAGCTTTTGCTAAATTATTAATGTTTATCTTTTTGAGTACAACAAATATTTGCTTAAAATTGAAGAATTAGTGAAGACAGCACGAGTGAACACGCGCAAGACAAAGGTAAGAATTCATTTCTTTTGCTACCATTTATTCATTTATGTGTGTGTATTCACAAGAATTCTTTTCTTCGTGTATTAGGTAGATAGTGCTGCTAATTTTTTATTACACTACATTTCTTTAATTTTCTTTAACTGTAAGCAATTAAATCAATTTCTTGTATTAGCATTATGTACTTTTTAGTAAGTACTGAAATTCAGTACTTACTAATGTCAGCATATTAGATCCCAATTAGTGAACAAGATGTACCAGATGAAAGCAAAGTATCAGTTGTTATTTTTTATAATGTAGAGAAGAAAAATGTATTTTAAATGTTATTTTTTCCTTGGTTATATTAAAAAATTTTTTTTTTTGGTGACAAGTTTTGTAATCAAGATTTGAATGAGATTTAAAAAAATTTCTTCACAACTAGCATAGATCTGAATTTCAAGTAAAATTTCAATAAATTATTTTAATATTTCATTGACACTCTTTTCTTGTTATTTTAATTAAAAATTATTCACTGGCTTAGATTAGAAATAATTTGAAAATATTATATGAAACTGGAACTCTTCAATGTTAAGAAAAATGAATCAAAATGTTTAGCCACAACTAACTTTTGCCACTACATTGTATTTTTACTTGTTTACATCTTTTAGATATAAAAAAAAATCCCACATAAGAGGAGGTATTATTCACAAGTTTAAGATAAAATGTTTGGATGCAGAAGATATAAATCATTAAAGTTTATTCACTCAAAATATAAACTAGAAAATCTTTGTTTTTTAGATAAGGAAGTATATACATATGAAGGTCTTTTAGTGGGAAAACATTAATAGCAACAGTTTGAAAAATAAAATCATACTTTAGTTTTACTTAATGATGCAAAAAAATTTATTTAACTAGTTTGCTAGGGTTTAAATTTCACAGATCTCAGTGGATGAAGGTACCAAGTGACAATCGTTAAGTGTTTTTTGAATCAGGGGCCTTGATTTTTTTCTTATTTCTTTTAAAAATTAAAAAAAAAATTTATTTATTACATTACAATCAAATTTTCTTGATTTAAATAATTTGTTTTTAAAATATTCTTCGAAGATAATTATGTACTTTATTTTATAATAATTAAATTTTATAAATATAATTGAACCATTATGAAAACCTAATCAACAAAACATTTCAACCTATATTACAGTATAAAAATTTTTAATACATGCACATTATACAAATTTATTAAAAATGGAATAGAAATGTTTTAACTACTGAAAAATAGGCTAAAAACCAAATTAAAAAAGTTACTTTCACCTATATTTTTTTTCTTCATTAAACATAAAAATCAATATTCTATAACTGTAATGAATTTTCATTTAGTTCCAAAAAAATGTCCATTATAAATTTTATTTTCATCTAGTTCCTAGATAATATCCATTCTGAAAATTTCACAAGAATTAAAAGATTTTTAAAATGTCATTTCAAAAGTACTGTAATTTATTTTCCATTATGATACTAATGGAAGTTTTCGAATCGAAACTTATTAACACATCAATAAATTTCTATTAAATTTTAAAACTGAGAATATTAATGAAAAAAATACAAATAATCTTACATAAAATCTTTAAAACATTTCAAATCAATTATTTCCTTTAAAGAAAACATTTGATTTAAATCATGATTTAACTTGTGATTTAAATCTATGAACCTTGTTTGGAAAGGAAGAATATTTTAAGTGCATTTGGCAGCCAACAATTAACCTCTTTTTTGGCAAGAAAATAATATGTTACGAGTATAAATGCTATGATGGGAACAGTCTAAATGAATTTAATATGTTTGAAATTTTTGCCAATTGTTTGTTAGTTAGGAAGTAAATAGTTCATAATTAATTAAATGTTATCAATGTATAAACTTTATTGCTAACTTAAGCTTATGATTCATTAAAATGTACCTTAGAATCATACAGCTCTTCATAATTACCTTAAAGAAGCATGTTTTCCTTCTTCAATACAAGGCCTAAGAGAAGAAAGAGGCTTTTTTCCACATCTTACAAGATAGCACCAAATAAAGGTAAGTGAAACAATATCACTGTTATTTTTAGTAACACATAATGAAGTCTCTAAGTGCTTTGCAGGTAAACATAACAGTACAGAACATATCCAAGAAATGTGCTCACATAACAGGGAAAAGTTTTTCTTCAGATGTTTAAAGACTGAAACAAATGCATTTTGTAAAATTTTTATAGATTGTTGTTTTAAATTCTTTAGTTTAAATGATTCTGTGATTCCCTGCAAAGGAAAAAAAAAAAAAAAAGATATTAGAGAAAATTCAAAAGCATAAAATATAATGAAAAACTAAATATGGGTATGAGTTGTTTTTTTGATTTATATGAGGCAATTATAAACCCACAGACTAATTGTCACTTCAATAGTTCATTAGAATGAAAGAAAAATGAGTCAAATCAGTTGTTATAGTTTCTAATCCTAATTGGTAAGTTTAAAAATAAATCCTTCTTTATAGTAGACAAATGAGAAAGTAGATGTTCAAGAATGAATTGAAGGATGTTGCATTTCCCTACAGTAGGGGGAAGTCTAATTTCCATATTCAAATAAATCTAAGACATTTCAAGCGACTATTTAAGAGTCTCAACAAAACAATGAGCTAGCCTTAACCAGTCTTAAAATTAGGAAAAATAGTATAATCTCTAAAATAATTTTTTTTTTGCGTGATAAATATGATACAGAACTGCCTCTAATGAAATTCTGATAATTTATTTCAATGAAACTTGAATAATGAACTATTCTTCTTCTTCTCATTGGCACGACAGCCCAGGATGGGCCTTGGCCTTCTCAACAAGCCTATGCCAAGACATTCTTCCCTTAGCCAAGGTTCTCCAGTTTCTTATCTTTAAAATTTGTAGGTCCTTTTCAAGGCAGTCTAAAAATCTTAGGTTTGGCCGTCCTCTTTTTCTTGTACCTGTTGGCCTGGCACTGAAAACTTTTTTAGTTGTCCTGCTATCCTCCATGACTGTGTGATTTTTCTTTTCAATTATTCCATCTCCTGTCCATCTGACTTCTTGGATGGCCAGTATATCGATTTGATAGTTTTCAATTTGATCAATCAGCATTTGTAGTCCTTTATTCCTGTACAAAGAGCGAATGTTCCATGATCCTACTCTCAGTTCCTTAAATCCTTTTCCAGTTCGTCTCCGAGAAGTCTGTCCGGGTATATTAGCTTTTTGAGAAATCGTAACAATTGTTTTTTTTACAGGGTGAGGTTGTTAGCCCCACGCCTAACACCCCAACCTGGAGGACCAGGGTGTCCCTCTTTGTCTGGAGTCTCCCCTCCGACCTGTCCGGCTTGGGTGACCCTACCAGGAGCCGAGGCTCCCGCCGGCTAATGAACTATATATAAACTTAATATATAGTTCATTAGAATGAAAGAAAAATGAGTCAAATCAGTTGTTATAGTTTCTAATCCTAATTGGTAAGTTTAAAAATAAGATTTGAAAATAAATCCTTCTTTATAGTAAACAAGTGAGAAAGTAGATGTCCAGGAATGAATTGAAGGATGTTACATTTCCCTACAGTATGGGGAAGTCTAATTTCCATATCCAAATAAATCTAAGACATTTCAAGCGACTATTTAAGAGTCTTAACAAAACAATGATCTAGCCTTAACCAGTCTTAACATTAGGAAAAATAGTATAAGCTCTAAAATATTTTTTTTTGCGTGATAAATATGATTCAGAACTGCCCCTAATGAAATTCTGATAATTTATTTCAATGAAACTTGAAAAAACAATCAGGACTATAATTCTTTATGCAAATTAGTATATGAGTGAATTTATAATAGAATATAATTTTTGATCAATTAAATGAAAAATACGGATTTTTTAGCTGTACAATTGTTTGAATCAATTGAAAATGGAAGAAGTTATTGTGTGCGTGATAGTGAAAAATATTGTTTAGAGTAAACACCGTTTAAAATTTCTTTCTTTCTCATTTACAGGAGATTAAATTTAAACTTTTATCGCAATTTCTTTAAATATGTACAGTGTCAAATTATTTCTGCATATATCGACAGAGCAATTATACAGAGATGTTATATTCACATTGGTGTAAAAAATAAGCAATATTTACATCAATTTCAAAGTAAAGTAATTATATTAATAAATGCAAAAGTAGTTTGACATAAAAAATTAATTGCTATAATAATTAACAGTGTATTATTTTGGGATTATTATAAATTTGCAATTAATAATGATGATCGGTTTTTACTGAATTTAAAACTAAATACACAACACAAAATTAAAAAGTCAATTTATACAAAAAATTTAAGTTATTTTTTTCATACAAATAAACTCTTGATCATAAAATGACATTTCAGTTGTAGTTATGGACCAAGCATTTTGTATTTGGGTAGTTTGTATTAAATTTTCTTTTTAGTGCACAGATTTTTAATTGAATAACGAGATGTGAATTTTTCCCAGCAGGAAAAACCATAGGTAAAAGTAGGTCTTTAGAGGTCACAAATGTTCAGTTAGTTTTATGTAGTAAGACAACATGACTAAAGATCTCGAAGTAGGCAAGAAAAAAAGTCAGGACAAAATTTAAAAAAAAAATTAGGACAGACACAGCTTTTATATACCAGTCTACTTTTAAAAACAGCAAATGACAAAGTAAAAAAAAAGGTTAATTTACTCTACTTAAGTAACGTAAATTTCATTACAAAATAGTACTGAAGTATATTTTTAATTTCAGTTACTTTGATCAAAACAGAAAGTCTTAACAGTTTACAATATAATTAAAATAAAAAACATGTATAAAAAATCCAGGTCTTTCAATTCTTCAACTCAAATATTTTAAGATCTGTATTTGTTTTCACATGAAAAAAACAATAACACAAAAAGCTAAAAAGTCAGAACAACTAAGATGAAACAAAAAAATCCTTTGAAAAAACAAACAAAATGAAATCATTAAAATATATTTTTGAATAAGGAATTCAAAATAACTTTGAATCAATAAAATAATTAATTAAAATATAATTTCAAACAAATCAAACATTTTATTTTAAGAATAAATGTTTTAGCATTTGAAAAAATATACCAAAACTTTTACCTGCATCAAGAGTTTTCCATCAGATTTAAAATTTTCATCATGTTTTGTAACATAAAATATAATTGCTTGGAAGAATATTTGTAGTTTGGCATCTGGTAAAGCTGTAATTAAATCTGGAATGTTTTCTAGAAGAATTTCCCAGCATTTTCCCTATTGAAATAAATATTGATTTCATTGAATATTAATTTCAAATTCTTCCTACTAATTGTAAATGCACTGTTGCTTAATTGTTTGCAAGAATATTTTGAAACATTCAGTATATGCTCCGGAAAAAAAAATAAGGCAATAAAATAAAGGTACTAAAATATAGAAATGATCAACATGGGCAAGGACTATAATCTTGTGAATTTAAAAGAATGAGTTTTTTTATGTAGCTAACTTAAATGTAAGAAGTTTTCTTAAAGATTATTATACGTTTCCAATAACTTAGATAAGTTATTCATTTTAATTAACTTTAATTAACAATTAAGAATATTTTCTGAGGCATTTTTTCTTCTTCTGGTATATATAATGCAGTATATATAATATTTTAAATTAAGATATTTTGTGTAGAGTAATGATCTTTATTGTGAGAAGTAGTTTCAAGCATCAGCTCATTTAATTTTGTCATTATTTATAACAGAAAAAAAACTTTACATATTCTCGGCCACTTTAATAATCATCATCAACCTTCCAACATTTTAAAAATTATGAAACTCATAAATCCCCCTTAAGAGAAATTTTAGGAGCTGACATGGATATTCGATTATAGTAAGTTAAACGGTGATTATTAACGAATTAGAATAGAATAAATTAAAAATAGCACAAAGGTTTAAAAAAAAAAAAAAAAAAAAAAAAAACAGAGTTGCTTGTTCACAGCCTTAACTCTATTTTTTTAAAAAATAAAGTATACATTCAAGGGATCTCATTTCCTCAGTTTTCAATAAAAAGGACCATTTGCTAATATTTTAGAAAGCCCTAAAATATTATTATTAAATTTAACACTAACTATTTTCATAAATTATTTTCTTAAAAATTTCTAATACTTCTCTCAGCTTTTGTAAGTGAAAATATTTATTCCTAAAAGTATGATTTAGAATTTAATTTGGTTTTTATGTAGCTACTGCAATAAGTTTTCTGCTTCCTGAGGTTATTTTCAAGTTAGATTCTTTGCTTATTGTGTACAAAAAAAGAAAATATAGGTAAGAAATACTAAATAAGACTTATAACTTTTACATTCCTTGCAATTTCACTTGAGGATGCCATTTTACAGTGGAAGAAAATTTTCATCGCAAATTATCTTCCTCTTTCATTACTAATTTAAAAGAAAGAAAAAGTAAGTTTAGGCAATCCTATAATGAGTCCTGAAGTTTCAGTTGCTGAAAAAAAAAAAGACTTCAAAATATTAAAATGCAAACAAATTATTAGAAGACAACTTCACCGTTGTGTAATGTAAAGTTATCTTCTCATAAATTATTTTCAGTTGTATATTTTTAATTTTTTTTTCAGTATTTGAAACTTCATGGTTTACTCTAGGTTAGTCTGAACTCTATTTTTCTAAAATTTAAATTAGAAATGAAGGAAAAAGAGAATTAGTGAGGAAATTTTTTTTTTCCTGCTTTATAGCGTTCTCTAAACACAGTGAATTTGGTATGTAACTAAACTTTTTTTTTATAGGTAAAAATAAAATATAAATCCATTTGTAATTTTAAAACTTGGGAAATCTAACTTTAGTTCAAAGATTTAAGGTAATACACTACATTAAATTTTAATATCAAATAATAATTTTTTGAAAGAACTCTAATGGAAATTGAAAGAATATCTGCAGTTGGATCTTAACTGCATGTCTATAACAAACACATATCTATACATGTATCTTTACAAGCTTATAACCACATAATTCAAAATATAATTAAGGTTTTTTTTTCACTACAGCATGATAAACATGTTTTAAATTAGATAAATAAACATAATATTACTTACATGTAACGAATGTATGAGAGGAGGGCTGCAATATGAGGCAAGTAGATTAGCTGCATGGGCTGAACTTTTAGATTGGTAGATCAAAACATTTAATACAGTTTCGACAATTGTGTGATCTAAATACAATTATCAAATAACGATAAGTTTAAGACAGAAAAGATACATTAATTATATTGAAAAACCTTGTTCCTTGTAATACCTTCTTTGTTTACCAATAATGGAGATAACACAAGCATCCAATTCAGAGGGGGTAAAGGTCTGGAAAATTCCTTTTTTAACGATCTTAAGCAGGTTAACTGGTGGCATTCGCTCACATGCTCCTCTAGGCAAATAACAAGCAAGACAAATAATCATAAATAAAAAAATAAACACATTTCATGGAATATATTTACGATAAAATAATTAGGATCATAGATTGATTGGTGAAACAACAGTAGAGATAATCTCACATTTAAGAATTAATCATTTGTTTAATCTATTTAGCCTCATCTGTTTAATTTAACTCATAAAATATATGAAATCAATAAACGGTTCTTATTTAACAATAAAATGTTCTATACCTTAAGAGGTCACTGAAATTCCAGGTGACTACCGGACCTGAATGATTTAACATTTTAGTCTGCATCACACTAGCAAAATCAGAAAGAGTGAGGTTTGTGCCACCTCATTTCAACTACTCATTCACATATGTGTAAATTAGTTATGTTCAAAAGATGAAATTGAGCCTTCAAGCTAACTAGCAGGGATTGAGTTGATAATGGGTTTCAATGGCAGGTGACTTTACTACACCAAACTCGAATGATATTTAGTAATATAGGCAAGCTGATCTAATAATAACAAACTAAGTTACATAAAAAAAATAAAGATATATTAGGGCAGCTAAAGGTTGTGGGACCACAGTTTACTAAAAAGCTAACTTCCCTTACGGTTACCATAACAGGAGATTAACATTATCTAATCAAACTATGTATAAAAATTTTAATCTAGAAGCACGTAAAATCTTTTAAACAAAGATATCACTGCCAAAATGTCGAGTTTTTTTTTTTAAAAAATAACATTTAAAAAATGATAAATTTTTGATTAGAAATTTTATTTATGTTCACCATGATAATACAAAGCACATTTATCTCTTGAAAAAAGATAATATTAACATCCCTGCCAAACTAAATGGATATTTAAAAAAAACCTTAATTGTAAAAAAAGGCATAATATATTTTGACAGCTAATTTGATTTACAATCACCATAATAATATAAATAATTTTAAAAAATAGCAGAAAACTTTTATTTACCACCAGAAGCATTGTCTATAATTGTTTTCATTAGAAATTTTAAAGTACTTTTTTCATTCAAATAGTGGTAGCTTGATGGAACTGAAAAAGAAAAAGAGTGGTTATTTAACTAATTAAAAGGCATAAAATTTTTTTAAAATCTTCCCCTAATAATTGTAGAGTATTGAACAACAATGAAGAAAAAAGCTCCTTCAATAGTTACATTTCTGGTTATTTCTGTTAGAGTATGCCAATAAAATATCTAGAATAATCTTTCTCACAACAGAAAACTAAGGTAGAAATCTATTTTTTTCAAAACATAGAATTTTTAACCAATTGTTCTATCTTTTTATAATTAGTTTTTAAAAATGAAAGAACTATTACTGATCATTAAATAAATCTAATTTTTAGTCTTAGTGTTGATAGTATCAGATTCCTTTTTACAACAAAAATTCCTTTTTAATTTTTTTGTGTAGCATCAATAATATAAAACATTAAAAGACCATAAAAAATGTTTTTAATATGAATTTAAATGAAACATACATTATTTAATATATATACAGAGAGAGAGAGAAATATACAGGGCCTGTGCTAAGCATTCGCCCTCTTGCGTAAAATGGTAAATTTGACGAATAAAATTGTGTTTTGGTGAAAGTAGGATGATTTTTTCCACTTGAAAGAAAAAATATATTTAACTCGACCCTCTAACAAACTACCGTAAAATAGTTTTTCGTGGGAAAAAATTAATCGTAAATTTTTTTTAAGATTTGCATTTGGTGAAGACTTTTGAAAATAAGAGAATACTTTTGATATTTGGCTAATAATTCGAAATACTTAGTGCAGGTCCTGTTTATATTTCTGTAAATTCTGGAACATTGCATACTGCCATAGACTTATATACGAGTGAGGTTGTTTCAGTGAAACAATAACATAGGTTTAAAACAAAGTTTCTAAGAAAATGTTGTTAATGCTCTCAAATTTTATTTTCGTAAAAAAAACCTGAAACACTTGAAATAAATAAATAACTAAATTTCATTACCATATAAGACATGGAGAGAAAAGGTTCTAGTTAATGATTTGATACATTATATTTGAAATAATCTTGATTAGATCTAATAGTTTGAAAATAGTTCTAGTTGGAAATGTATGTATTTTGTAGGATTAAAAAATTACTTTAGTCATTTAAAACAAAAAAGATAAATAAAAAAGTTTCACATGCAAATATCTCATGGTTTATTTGAAAATTATGGCTGATATTTATTTTTAAAAAAGAACAATATACAACTACGATTTTACTATCGTCAACAGCAACTTTTAGGAAAAATATAATATTTATTAAACTTTTAAGAAGAAAACTGAATGATCACTAATTTCCACTCTCTCTATGCTGCTCTCATAAAGGAGTGAACTATTTTAGGCTGTTGTTTAGGCATGAAGGTATGTAAAGAAAATGCTTGCAGCCTAAATTGCAAAGAATTGAAATAAAAAAATGCTTCACTAAAAGGTTTTTATTCTTTGTACAATTAAAAATATTTGTGTGTGCGTTTTTGGAATTCTGAAAATAATGTTTTTCAAGGGATTGTATTCAATTTTGGAAGATATAAAAAATGATATATATAAATGCATAAAATATTAGAGTTGTCTAATTAAAAATTTTAAAAAATGGATAAGAGTTGCAGAACACTATCTAATAAAGCTGATTTTAACTAAACTATGCAGCATATATTTTTCTGTAGCTCATTGTCAAAAAACTTCGAACAATATTTTACAAATATACTAATTAGAAATAACATTTCTCTAATAACAAACATTTTTTAGCATCTTAATATTTCAATCGACAGTAAAAAAAAACTACATGATTATTAAAAGGTACAAACCAGACTCTTCAGATTCTTGATTGAAAGAATGAACTGAAAACAATCGTCCAACCTCCCAAGAACAAACAGTTTGAAGTCCTGTATCTCTTGTAGCATTTAGAAGTTGAAACATTAATGATATCAAATCATTCATCATATTATTGACATTACTTATTTTACTTTTAGCCTGAAAATAAATTAAATAGAAATTTCTCAAACAGTAATATAATTTCTAAGAATTTCATGCAAATTAGGGAAAAAATATTATATTTGGAAGTGTTATTTTTTTAAAACTAATAAATAATAGTTCAAATTTACCAACAAAAGTCCTCTACCACAAGAATATAGAGAGCACAATCCATTTAATGCAGCTATTCGATGAAGTGTCTGCTTTTTCTATTCAAATAGATGAAGTATTTAAGATATTGGTATAATTTTCAACATTATACAAATATAAGGAGCAAATTATTTAACAAAATACAACAAAAATGTAGGTAATTCAAAGCAAATAGACTTAAATCTACTTCAAAAAAAAAAAAAAACTCTTATTTTAGTACAGGCATTATTATCATTCACTTTAAGTTTTCCAGAATTATTATTGAGTACGAGATGAAATTACAATCAAGTCCTGATTAAATACATGAAAAACACTGAAATAATTATGACTTAACAAATTTGCTATACTAATGCAACAAATTTCAACGATTTACTATCTCATATTTTTTGTAATGGGCAAACTAGTCAAGCAAAACTAAGTATTAAGGAATTTCTAAATAATAATGCCCAATAAACAATAGACATTGATAAAATGTATTTAGAAATGCCTAAATATAACTGACTATGGCAAAAGCAGATCAAATATTAGTTATTTGCTCCTATCTATAGCAGTCACTAGTAAAATATTTTAATTCAAACCAGATTTATGGTGACGAATGTTACTCTTTATTATGAACTAGTTTTATCTTGGAAATTATTATAAAGCTTAAGATAGATTTTGATTGCATACACGAAAAATTGCAACTTTACCTCAGAAGATAGGGTATTAAACCAGTCCTTCTGTAATTTCTCTTTCAAATTCTGCCCTAGGGAACACCCAAATCTTTCCAAAGCCTCAATTAGTATTCCTAGAGCCACAGATGTACCAGAACACTAAGAAAAGTTAAAACATTTTTTACATATTATCAATATTATACATTTATTATAACAAGCTGAAAAAACTTTCCTTCTAACAGAAATCTGTAAAAAATAAACATTGGAAACAAAATTTAAACAAATATAACCTCAGAAATATGCAATTTAATCTCTAAATTAAGACTTATTTTTTAAAAAAAAATCACTGATATTTATTATAAATATAATTAATAGATAAAAAACTAAATTATTATACACTATTTTTTGACGTCAGTGATAATACACAGTTGATAGTAATCAAAATTTCAAGACCTAAAAATAAGTCTTTTTTTTTAAACATGATTCTTGCAAGGTTAAATTTTTTCCCCTTTGTTTTTAAAACTTCAATACTTTCATGAAGTTTTGGAACACAGTTTAGCGACCAGTCAACAAAAGAAAAAACCAATTCGGCAAGTCATCGCTATTGAAATAACAAATCATAAATAACAAAAATTTTAAAAAAATTATTTTGAACAACTGAAATTTTTTCTGATACTGTCAATTCATATACTTTTCAAAATTAGTTTTTCTTTGAAATATTTAGGCGTCTTACAATTGATAATTTTAGTACATAATAAGTAACAAGTAACTAAAACTAAATTTTCATTTTTTTTCTTTAAATAAAGCTGCTATATAAAACTTATACTATAAATTTATTTATTAGTATTTATAATCATTACTTTAAATATTATGCAAATGTAATTAAACTTTAAATAGTGCTATAATGCTTGAATTATCAAATTTATTATAAACATGACATGCATATAAAAATGATAACTGGTTTTCTTTAAATAAAGAGTAAGAACATCAGACCTGTGGTAAATCAGCCTGTTTATCTTCAAACCATTTGGCCAGAGATTCAATAGATTCTACATTCATGCAACTTCCATCTGCAGCGGCTATCATCATAGCTGATACACAAATGCTCAGTGACTTAAAAATAATAAAAAAGCTCATGTTATAAAAAGTTCTTGTCTCAAAAATTATAATTTAAAAAAAGATTACTAGACTTCAAAGCAATATGCTCATTATTCCTAAGATACTGAGCATCTGTGTATCATAGTTGATGCACAGATGCTCAGTGACTTAAAAAGAATAAAAAAGTTCATGTTATATAAAGTTCTCTTCTTAAGAATTATAATTTAAAAAAAAAGATTGCTAGACTTCAAAGCAATATGCTTATTAGTCCTATGAAATTGACAGTTAATACTGATTTATTTTTAGAAAACCTATAAATAGAGCCATTAATAACCTAGGGATAAACCTGTTCTTTGAATTTCCAAAAGGTTTTTCTTATTTTTCAGCAAAAAGATAATTTGAAAATCACACATTCTGGACAGGTAAATGCTACTTATTTTTATCTTATTAAATTTACATACACTTTGAAAAAGAAAAAAGAAGAGACTTAAACTATGATATCAAGATTTGAAAATACAGAGGTAACAAATTTAAAATATTAAATATAATGTTTTCACATTGCAAAAAAAAAAAGAAAAAAAAAATTTCTTTAACAGCAACTTTGCAGATACAAAATGTGTGGAACTTAGAAACTGGAAAACTACATTTACAGTATTTTTTGAGAAAACTACACTTTTGTCGTTGTTTTGACCTTTAAAGATTGATCTAGAAATAAAAGCTCATAAAAACAAATAAGTTTACATTCTTATGATTAATACTTGATAAAAAAGAATGAAACAGTAAAATCAAATTATAGTTAATTACTAAATACAAGAATTATAAAATCATAATTTTTTAATAACAGATTTTAGTTACAAAAAATTTATGTCCACAAAAAGAAAAACATATTTTCTAATGGATTTGGAAGTACAAATTAAGAGGTAGAATTAAGCAAAGAAATATGTTTTTTTTAATACAAATTCTATTTTCAAATAAATAGTTTTTGAGTTAGTAAATTATGCATTAATTTTTTTATTTCTACAAAATATTTATATTCACAAAATAGAAAGATGTACATGAAAGAAGTGCTAAATATTGCTGCATTTTAGTAATACTGAAAAAACTAAAAATTTATTTTTTTAAACAGATAAAACAAAATTTTAAACAAAAAAAAATACCCTTAGTACCAAATGTCCTTAAAAAAAACTTTTTTTTTTCAATTTATTGGATGCGTTATATTTATACAAGATAATTAGTGAATGTAATTAAGTGAAAGAAAATTCAAAATTCAATACTGATTGAACGTCAGGTTCTTTTGTTATTATGATCACATTGAATTAACAACAAAAAACTACTAAGTAATAACCTGAATTAGAGCATCACAAAATTATTTTATGCATTAACCCTAGAACAAGAAAGATATTAAAATTGAAGTAAAGTCTGATTATGAAAAATACAATTTTATTAGTTATCTAGAACATACTAACAATTTTTGTATTCGTAACAAACTTTTGCAAATGTAACAAACTTGTAAGGGAATAAAAACTTGAAAATTATATATTTAATTAGTATACAGAATTTAAAAAAAATTGAGACAGAGAATTAGTCAAAAAATTTCAGATATAATTTTGAAAGAGGAAGACTCAAAAATCATAATTTATTTTAACTTTACAATTTGATGAATGAAAACATTTATCAACATTTTGTCACAGTTTTAATAAATAATGAAGAAAACCTTAGCCTAATTATTTCACTGTTCATATTTCAAACATAGCTTTGAAATATTTTTGATGAGTAATATATAATAAATTTAAATAAAGCATAGCATATTTTTTTAATTTTAAAAATAAATAAATTATGACAATACTTAAAATTCACTATAAAAATCTGCTATAAGCTTATAAGGGGATGCTAGGGAAAAAATGAGAACAATTTGCTAGTTAATTGCTATAGGTACACAGAGAGAAAACAAGATTGTGTTAAGTATTGAAAGAAGTTTAAGTTTTTAAATAGTCAAATATTTGTCAAAATCTTATAAGCAATGCATATTTAAAAAACTGTTATCTTAAATTGAACACATTATTTATGAATATATACTATTTTTTTAACAAAAATGATATAGTTAATGATATTTATGATTAAAATAAATCATATTACTTCATAACTCATTGATGATACTTCTTCTTCCATAAGCTTCTCATGAAAAATGTTACAAGTGGTTGAGATCCAATCTTTATAATCTTCACTGGACACTTGGCTCAAAGCAGCAATGGAGAGTGTCAAACTTAGAAGAGTACTTACTCTAAACATATTTAAAAATAGAATAAGTCATTGAAATAACATTTAAATTAGGAGCTTCAGCAAATAGTAAATTTGAATTATAAAAGCCTCTGCAGCATAAAATATTAATTGAGTTTAAGTAGATTGAAATTTATTTAAGAGAAAACTTATTTGTAAGAAACTAAAATTGACTGCAGTTGTTTAGCCATGAGTATCATCAGAGAAGTTTAAATTTAAACAAATAAAATTTAATATAGGGCTAGAAAGTAAAAACTTTTTCATAAGTTTTTCATTTTTGAAGTTTCATACAGAATTTTAAATTCTAAAGTCAAATTATTTAAGAGCTGATAAGAGTATAGGCGATCGCAACGCTCGAATTAGCCATCTGGGGAAAAGACTGGTTCCATGCATTTGACCCTTCCCTCTCCTCCTCTTTTCAATTGTATAAGAATGTGCAATATTTTTCCTTTTCTTAATATTTTTTGTATTTAATTATTAAAAATATTTTTTAAAGTTTCCATGAAGCTTTCTTACAGAACTATGTTTCATGTAGTTTTCAATTCCACATAGTTTCCAAACTTAAAAGATTTTAATCTATTTGAAAACCAAGACAGAAACTAACGTACTTCCTTCTATGACTCTCCACATGCTAATGATGAAGCATGTGAAGTGTTGCCATAGGTAGAGATTTCGGCTCTACACCACCTGTAGCCCATTCTTAGTTTCTACTATACTACTTTAAGTAAAACATTGACTGACATTATTTATTACTTTACGAAGAAATTTGTTAAATTTAATTTTCTTTCCACTTGTTGTTTTTAAGTTCTTAATTAAAAAAATTGTTCAAATATTTGATATTTCTTTGGGGAAAAAAGTTTCTTCCATTTCTTTTTCTTGGGCTGGAAAAAATTATTTCTTTCTCGTTAGTTTTTTCTATAGTCCTTTTTACTGTGGCAGGAGCTTGCCATCCCTGATTTTAAGCAAAATTTTTCTAGATAGAGAAAATGCAACATTTTTATAAAAATAATTTAGTTTCTCACAGGATGCATATAAAGGTGGGATTTAGCTTAGATGCTACAGTGTAAGCAAAAAAATTTCTAAAATGTCTAAAATTTTGTGAATAAGTTACTAAGACTTTAGTTACGCTTCTTAAAGTTTCTAATTTATAAACTAGCAAAGAGGTAGGAGAAAAAAATATTGACAAAGTTGAAGTGGCATGCACTAATTTCGAAATGTTTTTTTTTAAAATTAAAATTTCAGTAAGTGAAGAAAAATTTCCAATCAATGATTCACAATTTATGTTTTAAACAAATTTAAATAGCAGATTAAGTTTGTGGTATAAACTGATTCTTAAAATAGAAATATTTAAAAATTTGTTAAAAAATATATAATTAGTATAACAGTTTTTGAATGAGTTTTATCATAGGATATACATATAGACCTTTTCATAGCAAACATATCAAAGAAAATATATGGGTTGATAATGATCATATTATAGTATTATACTGCCATTTATAAATACACACAGAGACACAAAAATTTTTGAATGACAGTAAACATTAATGATAGTAATAACTTACGAAGAAGTTTCCTCATTGGAATAGAGATTGAAAAGTCTTTTAGTTGTAATAAGCAACAATTGGGACTGAAAAAATAAACAGGTATACTCAGTTATCAAACAAAATAAAAAATTAAGAGAACTATTATTTTAGTCTGTTAAACTTTTCTAAGACATTGATTGTAATTTGACATTGATTGAAAACAAATTCTTAATATTAATAATACATATAAACAAAACTTTACTCAAGACATGCAGACATAATTTACTCAAGATATGCAGACATAATTTACTCAAGATATGCAGACATAATTTAAGAGTGCATTTAACCAAACCACTACTGATAGGAAAGATACAATAGTTTTCAAAAATATGAAAATTGAGACTAGAGGGAAAGAGAAAGGTCAGACGTCTTAGAGAAAGATGGCTAGATGAGGTAGAGGGAAATTTAAAATAGAGGAAAATAAATAACCGAAAAGAAAAGATGCATGGTAAAGGGGGACAAGGCCCTTCACGGACTGTAGAGCAGGGGTGATTGTGAGCCCAAGTCAAAATTCCGGAAAATTTCTTGAGTTAAAAAAAAAAAAAGTTTAAATCAAAAAAAAATTTAAACAAGGTTTTTTTTTCTCAATATTTCTTAGTTTATTTAAAATATATTAAAAATTTTACACATACCTATACCAGTTACACATACCTATGATGATGACCGGGAGAAGTAATTGAAATTTACAAATATGTCTCTCTTGAGTTTAAGATTATAATAACTATTTACTGAGAAAAAATGATTATTATTCATTGAATATAAGCTTATCTGGCTTTCCCTTACAAACAAATAAAATAAACTGAGTTTTTAAGTTCCACCATTAAAAATTTGATTTCCGGAAACTTTTGTGAGCAATGATTCTTTGAAAAGTTTGAACCTTCGATCTCTGGAAACTTCTGGATCACAGTTAGCGAAAAATCCAGATTTTTTCCGGAGCACAATCAGTCAAGGAGTAATTAAGAAACTTGGAATTAACTGTAGAGGTAGGAAAAAGAAGATATTTTTTGACTAGGTGCTTTGTTTCATTACATATTTTACATTCAAACAAGAGTTTTATTTGAAAGTAAAAGTTTTGTAAATTAGAAATATTCATTCAAAAATATATTACAGAAGTTAAAACAACTTACTTGCTTTTCCCCACTGTCTGGAAATCCAACATCACATAAAGCTTTGATAAGCATTCCTAATCCAAGACCAGAATAAAAATTCAGAACTGGTGAATTGTGTGCTAGATTATCGATCAAATCTTGTATCAGAGGAGACAAATCATTGTTGTAATGATGAATCAGAACAGGACAAAGGTGGCATAATGATGCGCAACTACACCCTTTGATCAAGTATCCTGAACTGGAATTGGGTCGAGATAAATGCTAATAAAAATATTTTAAAATCACAATTTTGAAAAAAAATTTTTATTAAAAAAGTATAAATACAAAATTATAAGTGATTTAAGATAAAGGTAATTTTTGTTTCGAAAATATGAATTAATAAAATTTCCATTTACAGCTATTTTAATAAAATATAAATAGATTAAATCGATAATTATAATTATTTAAAGTGAAGGTAATTTAATTTAATATTGATTTTATAAAACTTCAACTTTCAGTTAAATAGCTTTATTTTTGTTAGAAGACATATAAGTAATTTAAATAGAATATTATGAAAGTTTTTATTATTTATAGAATATTAATTTAATAAAATTTCTTCTTATAACTATTTAGTTTTTTAAAAACTTATAAATAGATTAAATGGAAAATCATTAGTGATTTAAAATGCAGGTAAATATTTAAAGATATTAAATTAATAAAATTCCCATTTTAAGTTAATAAGTTTTTTACTGTTAACTTATTAAAAAAAAGAAGATAAAATAGAAAATTATAAATTATTTAAAATGAATAAAATTTTTTATTTATTAAATATTAATTTAATTCACTTATAGTTAGTTTTTAAAAACATTTAAATAAATTAAATACAAAATTATTAATGTTTTAAAGTGGAGGTATTATTTATTTATAAAATATAAATATAACCAAATTTTTGATTACAGTTAGATTGTTTATTAAAAACTAATATATAAAAAATAGAAATTTATGAGCAAGGTAATTTTTATTTATAAGATATTAATTTAATAAAACTCCCACTTTTACAATCATAGTTTTTTAATGTTAGCTTTTAAAAAACATGTAGAAAATGATAAGTGATTTAAAATGAGTGAAATTTTTTATTTATAAAATATTAACATCAATAAACTTTCATTTATATTTAGTTAATTTTTAAAAAAAATTAAATAAATTAAATACACAATTCACGTTTTAAAGTAGAGGTAATTTTTGTTTAAAAAATACTAATATAACCAAACTTCTACTTACAGTGAGTTTGTTTATTGAAAACATATAAATGCTAAATAGAAAATTATAATTTTTTTATTTATAAAATATTAATAAACCAAACTTCTACTAGTTTATGGAAAAAATATAAATATATTTAATAGAAAATTATAAGTCATTTTAACTGAAGGTAATTTTTATTGATAAAATATCACTTCCACTTACAGTTAACAACCAACTATGAACTTTTCCTTTAGGTTGATAATCATTTTTCAAGGCACAAAGAATTGTTTCTGTACATTCAGCAATAAAAATGTCATGCTTGGGGAAATTTTCTAATTCATCACATAATGTTTTAGAAGCATCATCAAGGCTTGAATGGTATTTGATGAGAGCACGAACTAGACCAGCAATGGCATAGATGGCATTTGCATGAGAAGTAGGAGCATTCCTAAATAATTTTTAAAAAAAGTTAAATAAATGACAAATCAAGCACTTTCATAATAGGATATAATTTAGAATAAATATTTGGACATAATTCATCCAATTGGATTGGTTCAGGTTCTTTGAACAAAATTACATGGAGTAACAAGAAATGTAATCACTTGGGCACCAGATGGCCACAAAAAGAAAGGATGCCTAAAAATGACCTTTAGTGGGATGATTTTGTAAGAAAGAGACACCTCTGGGTGAACCTAATGGGGACTGGATAGTAAAGCCCCCTATGACCAAAGAGGTTTAAACAGGATTGTGGCTTTATTTATTACAGAGGCATATAGAGATGCAAAGCAAGACAAGGCAATAATTAATTTAAAAAACAAAACTTAAAAAATGGTACATATTGCATTGTACTGATAAATAGTTAATAATCACAGCAAACTTATTATAAGAGTTAATTTATATATTCAATAATATATAACTTATATATAAGGAGAAACGAAACCAAGTTTCAGTAACAAAATTCTGAACAGTAAATTACATATGTGATGAAGTCTATATATTGCTCAAACAAAATATATCAATAAATTGAGTTCGAAGATTAGTAACAAACAGCAAAGTAAGGAATACATAGAAAATCAAATGTACGATTATGATTTTAAAGCTTTTCAAATTGAAATTTTTGAGATCAATAAACAATCAACTAAAAAGAGATGAGACATAATTCAAGGCAAGTTACAGCCTTAATGAAACAACAACAAAAAAAAAAAAAAAAAAAAAAAATACTGAACAATTATAATGAAAAATTTAAAAAATGAAATGAAGAAATAAACCAATCACAGAAAATTTAAAAGTAAAAAATTTGGCAACTAAATGTAGTTTTAGGAAATTAGACAATTAAAAAATTAGGCACAGCAGTCAAGTCAATTTAAAAATTAAACTATCTCCAAGGCAATTGTCAAGGTATGTTAAGATAAAAACAAATTTGCCTGAAAACTTCTCTAAAATAAATATTAAAATTAAGTATTCTAGAAGGAGTCTATTACAATTGAGTGCATACAGACCAAACTTTCCTATTCATGAATGAAAAAACAATATCTTTTAAAATTGGAGGAATATTTTAAATTTCTAAAAGAAACATAACTCTACTGCCATCATAAATAGTAAAAATGTTTTAAAAATATACACTTGAGAGAGGATTTAAATAATTTGCTTACTTCACACAAGTTTTTATGAGGTTCAAAATGCGGTCACGAACCCTAAAAATGTAAACAAAAATTTAATTTCTAAGATACAGTAATTGTATAAAATACAGTTTCTAAAATAAATAAAAAATTAGATTACACAAATATTTGGTATATATTATAGAACAATTCTTACAGTTTAATATGTTAGCCTGAATATAGCGAAATGTGGGAAATAATTTTTACATTAAATAACATACTATTAAATACATATATTAAAATCTTTCATAGAAAAGTCCTTTAAAATCAAAAGCATCAGTCATACCATAACCATGCTGTTTTGCATTGAAAATTGAATTCTTCAGGAGTCACAGTTATGTGTCCTAGATTCCGCTGTAATTCTAATTCTGTTTTGCGAGCTTCTTCGGAAGCAAAAAATGCTCGCTCCATAAAAGATCCCCATGCTCCGGGCAAGAGAATTGATCTTTGCCATTCTGTTGCATCAATATTAACTTCATTTAAAAGAATTGAAAGAACTTGTTCATAAAGTCGAGATTGGCCAGCAATCGATCGTTTCATAGGTTCTCCATCTTTGCCAAATTCAATGGGTGGTACATAACAGAGAAGAACTCCCACTGGAATAAAAGTAATAACACTAAACTAAAAAAAAAAAAAAATATTTTTTATACTATGGAATTAAAATTAAGTAAGTATAATTTTCTAAGAGAAAAAAAAAACATCCTCAGATTTCATTAGCTTATGCAGATCAATCACATAATCCTTAAGAAATCAAACAATAAAATTAGTCAATCTCTAACTAATATAAGAATAAAAAATTGAGATTACGAGCAATATTCTTTTGCAAAGCAGGTGATTTTCTAGCTTCAAAAAGAGTACATAAAAATTTTGGCACTTTCATCAAAATTTCGTTAGTGTTCTGATTTTTTTGAAGATGCTTTCTTTGACTATAAACGCTTCTTGGTAGGGCTGAAACTTCTTGCTGAATGACAGAACTCAAAAAATCAGAATAGCCTAAAAAAATAATAAAAATTATCTAAGTTTAAGGAACCAAACATTTTCATGACGACTAAGTTGCATATAAAAACTAGAAATGAAAATAAAAAATATTTAAAATAAAAATGTTTCGTCAGCAATCCTCTCAGATATTTTTAATTAATAAATTACAATATAATCCTTTTTAGCAAGTTTATATAAGACTAACAATAATATAGTCAAATTTTTTTAAAAATAGTTCTTATTAATAATTCAGAATACACTCTTTTTAACAAGTTTAAATGACACCATAAGTAATATAGTCAAAATTCTTTTAATATATTTCTTATTGACAAACTACAATATACTTGATCTTAATGGGACCACAAGTAATCTAGCCAAGATTCTTCTAAGGTGTTTCTTTATAATAAATTACAACAGATTCCGTTTTAACAGTTTGAAAGAGACCAAAAGAAATTTCTGCAAGAAAATATTTGGCTGAGCAAAGAATTGAATAAGTAAATAAAATTTCACTGTAACCTATCAATGAAATGATGCAATCCCATTAGTAAGTTAAAATACTGAATTATAAAATATGCTTAGTGTAAACTGCACTATAAAATAGTTTTAGAAATGCAAAAGAAAGAGTGGATTTCAGATTGCAGAGTATAACTGTACTATTTAGTGCTAGTAAAATTATTCATTTGGTTCTCAACTTTTGGTCATAATTACAAAAAAAAAAAAAAAAAAAAATCTTATGCGTTTTAGTATACAAATGAGTCAGCACGTGTAAAACTTGATTGTTCCAGTTTCAATGTCATTCCTTAATTCATGTTGTCTTCCCTTTGCATTTCTAAACCTATTTTATTGTGCAGTATTCTTTATTATTTTGCCATGATTAAAACTAAGTTTCCTCTTTTTTTCAAAGTATTATTTGCCTTACGTTATTGTTTATGATGCCTTGAGTTAAGTGAAACTTACATAAGACAAGTTCAGGGGACATATATTCAGAGGATCAAGGAAGTACATGGCATGTAAATTGAAATGTACATTAAATTACAAAATGAAGAAAAAATAAGGCTAATAAATAACAAAATAATGAATCAAAAAGAATTTCAACCTTTAAATTTTTTTTTTTTAAAGTTTAATTTCCGTTAATGCAGAATACGAAATATTCTTTCAAAAGTTTTAGATGCTCTAAATTTTTTTAATTTAAAATATTTCGCTTCCCTTAAGTTATTACTAAATTTAAAGGTATTGAAGCATAGCAGTTTACCAGAACAAGTCTTCTAACTTCAGTTATAATATAAATTATTTTTTAAATGGACAAATGAAACAAATTTGATATTATGTACCTTCAAGCACTGTTTCACAGTGAATGCTTTTCATTAAATCAATAAAAGCATAGCCAGGTATGTAAGTGAGAACATCTTCCGGTGATTTACTCATATCAAAAGGAGTGGCTTTCATTGAAGCAGGCAATGCAAGGTTGACTTTGGCCTACAAAAAATTAGCATATAGAATTTAGAAAAAAAAAAATCTTTTAATTAAAAAAATAACATTTTTAATAAAATAGTGTGAAATCTATTAAAAAGTTTGTACTAATATTCATTTTTAAACTAAAGACTATAATTTGCGACTAGTTAACTTTGGTATAATGTAGACACTGGAACAAATAAATTCCATATTCAGATGCATTGGGCTCAAAGGCTAACTCAATTTTATATTTGTAGATCCCAAGAAGTCTGCCAATCCCTTTAGGTGTGACTATTGCAGAGCAACTATGGCAAATATGTTTACATTAGAACTCAATTTAATGTTGGACGATTTAGACATTTTTTATTTATAATAGAGAAATTACTGCAGTAACAGAATAGCAGGAAAAAAAAAAGAAATAATCAGATGTAGCAAATTGTCAACGAATCCAAAAGGTTGTCATGGGACACTCCATAAGATTGTGTCACAACACAACACATTATAACTAATTGTGTTCATCTTGATTGTTACGGTATTAAACAATTGCTAATAGAATGTTAATTGTCTAGTCATAAGAATATCTTCTAATTTTGCGTATTATTTACATTCAACAATAAATGTGACACTAGCCTCACATGAACACTGCACAACAGAATGCTTAATCAAGGCATGTCAATGAAATAAAAGGTAATCCATGACCCAAGCCAGATTATTTAGTCTCCAGACTACTAAGTTGAGGTGGTGTGTTTCAAGAGACAGTCTTGGCCATTTTTTACAGCTGTATATAACAGCATATAATTTGCCTTTCCAGGGCATTATTATTATATTACTTAACTACTAAACAAGTATAAAAAATGCTATCTGAATTTGATTCGAAGTAAGTTTGTCTTATTCTGTAACAGAATTTTTCTCTGGTAACAGGTAAAGGTATGTTTTATTTTTAGAGAATAACACAGGGATAAAAAATATATAAGGGAGTTAAAAGTAAATAAATAAGATGAAAAATTTAAACATACACATAAAATTATTTGCTTTGCAGGTTAGATTTTTATGTTTGTCCGTGCAGTATGCATGCTTCGAGTATTGAAATTTATTTTACCATTTTCTAGTAAAGAGAGTTTAGTTAGAAAAAAACAACAGAACTAGTCAGATACAATATGTTTTAATAATGATAATAATAATTTCTTAATAATAACTTCATCAGAAAGAAAATATTTAAAAATGGTTTTTTTTTTGTTCTAAACTTCTTAATGCAACTTACTAAAAAATATAATGAAAAAAAATATAAATAATTTTAATATAGACACTGAGCAATAACTTTCTTATTCATACTACATGCTATTTGTAACAAATTACTTTTTTATTTCATAAATGCTTTAAAAAAAATGTTAAATTTTTTTTTAACATAAATTCTTAGTGTAAAATTAAAATAAGAATGCCAGAAATAGTTAAATATATCTAAAACATAAATAATAAAGCATATATAAATACATAACAATTATAAACATACATAATACATACAAATAACATAATATAAGCTTACATAATACATACAAACATAAATAATAAAACATAATAAGCATGAATTTAAATAAATAAACAAGTTTTTCTTTAATCTAATCCAGTGTAAGACATATAAGTTTGGTTATCATTAAAATATCAAACTTACAGCAGTTGGAAGTTGCTTAAGCTCATGACAGTCTATAGAAAATTTAGCCAATGTTTTGTAAGCTACATTCTCAGCATCAGGTGGTAATACTCCAGAGGCAATTTGTTTCCAGATTTTAGAGACAATGTCTTTCATAAATGTGTCAAACTCAGGAGAACTCACTTGTAACTCAGGAATAAGAGAGAGTAGTTCAAACATTTTACAAATTACAGGAACTCTGTAATTAAAAATAGTAACACAATCAATCTAATTTACCGGTAGATCTTTCATAGCCTTAGAGATGAAACTTCTGACAAAAATGCAAATTCAAAGTTCACAAATATTTTTTTTATCAATATAGAGCCAAATAATACGCTTTTTTTTAAAAACAAATAATTTATACATCAGGTTTGTGTCCAGTTTTAGCTTAATGTATCGAAACAAATTATGGCGCAATTAAATATATGTTAATAAAATTTAATTAAAATAACAGAGCAACCAAACGATTGAATTAGGATAAAATTCTGTAGAAGACAACAGATAATATTAAGTTAAAATTATTTTTAGAAATAAATAAAAATTGATATAAAACATTTACTTGTTAAACTTACTCTGAGTACTAGACTTTTTCCAAACTTAAAACAGCATGTTTATTTGCATTAAAAAATTGGTTTCCCTCATGTTACTCAACAAAAAAGTTGTTGGTAGCAAAAAATTTATGAACAATTTTGCTCAGGGGTCGATCACTTGAAAAATACAACATGTTAATAATATTTCATTATTAATAAATTACAAAAATATATAAAAATAAATTTTTACTTTTAGAAAGTATATTCAAAACAGTTTCAATTCAATATATATTAACAGCTTAAGTTTTGGTATAATTTTGTAACAATATAAGTAAAGAAATTAAGATACAAATAAACAAAAATTAAGTGAACAAAATGTACAAAAACTTACGAATATTCATGTACACAAATATAACATTTACATCAAGCCATATATATACATGAAATTGACCTAAATTTTAAAGTATATATACCTTTAAATATATAAAATATATAAAGTATATAAAGTATATAAAAGTATATAAAGTATATAAAAAATATATACCTTTTATCTTTAGTCAATCTGGGACCTAATAATTTCCAAGTGGATCTCAAATCTATAATCTATTGGAGCAAAGTAAAAAATTATTAAAATTAATGAGAAAACCTTATTTTTACAATATAGATGTCAATCTTTATTAAATGAATGCAAAAAGATGATACTTGCTTCTGTTTTGCAAAGGTTAATGACTCCATCTAGAGCTAAACATGCAGCAGGTGAACTTGTTTCATCATTAGATTCATTAAATATTTTAGAAAGAATCCCCAAAAAATCACTTCCATGTTTTTCTGGGCTGTTAAACATATACAGTAATATAATGAATTTTAATAGAAATGTATCATAACTTGAAATTTATATACAGAAACAATTTAATAATGAAACTAAAAATTGAAGTACAACAGTCTAAAAAGCATTTTGAAACATGTTTTATTAAAAAACATGTTATTACGTTACGGCTGGTTTTACTCAATTACTATCGGGACAACGAATTAGAAATTTAGCAGTTAGAAATAGACAGTTTATCAAAAAATAAAAATGTATTATTATTATGTCTCATTTATGATAGAAAAACAATTATGATGTTATTTCTCTGTTATCCATTTTCCAAAAATAGCTTAATAAGCATAAAAGTAGGCTTGTCAATTTCATTTAATGCAGTTTATATAAATGCAAGGTAGGCATATAAAAAATTTGAAATGATCTCAAGAAATATACACTGAATTAGAAAAGTAAAATAGACGTATTCAATATTCAATGCCACCTATCCCCTGGAGGTGGGATGAGAGACAATTTTGAAAACATAAATATAAATTCGTTTTTTTATTGGGAATTCAGATTCTCCAGAAAAAATTAACATCATTTGTCTTGTAGCCAGGGTAACAGATGTTTAAAATAACTCAGGGTTCTTAATTTCAGAATAAAAATTCCCTGACTTTTCCAGGTATATCAAGAAAAATTCAATGAAAATTCAGACCACATATAATATATACTACACAATTTTTAAACAGAAAACTTTGATTTTTATTTGTAATGTCAAATATTAGATTTTGTGGAAGAAAACAACAACATTAAAATAGGATAACAGCATAAAAGTGTCACTAAAATGTGATATTTTTTTAAAACAAATATTTGTAATAGAATTATTTAACTCTACTCTTAATTACTGATTGGTGTTACTGACGATTCTGAGGCTGTTTTTTTTTCAGGTATGATAAAGGAATTTTCCAGGTTTCTGTAAAAAAATGCAGTTTTCCTTAAATATTTCCTGCTTTTTAAGAGTCAAAATAAAATTCTTTGAAAATTCCAGATTTTCCCTGTTCTTCCTGACCTCTGGGATAACTATATTTTGAGATCTATCAAATTAAAAATAAATGAAAATATTTTGATATTTTTCTCCAAATATTTTTTTAAGAAAAATCTATGAAAAAAATTTTTTAACATTTCTATTTTTATATTCCTAATCTGATGAGTCCCAAGATTCTAGATTCAAATGAAAAAGAAATGAATGAAAATAAAAATGTTTTGGTATGCTTCTATGCTTCTTCAAATAATTTTTTTCCAAAAAGTTTATAAAAGTTTAATGTGTTTCTTTCTTTGTTTAATAATTCAAAGGAATATTATAAAAAAATAATTAAAGTTGAATAGCAAATTGTGAATTTATGAAATATAATTTTCAATTTTGATTTCATTCTATGTATTACTCAGTATTAGCTGTGCTATAAAATACAGATATTTTGCAGGTCAATCTCTTAACAATCATAAACAAATCCACTTAATTAACATTTTTCATAATATATAAGCAATTCCATATAACATTTTAATTAAATTAAGCTATAAAGTGATATGTTGAATTTATATTTGTGTGTACACTTAAAAAGTTTACAAATTGAGCTGCTTTCATCAAAATTAGTATTAAGAAAAGTATTTTGGTGATTACTTACATCCAAAACTTTAATGCATGGTTATAGAAGTGGTTCACAAAAAAATTATTAAAAATTTAAAATAGAACAAAAAATATTGTTTATTTATTTTTTTTTTGTAAAGGGCAATGAGAATTTTTTGGCCTACAAAATCAGCAGTTATTCAAAAAAAAAAAAAAAAAAAAAAAAAAAAAAAGGAAAAAAAAAAAAAAAGAGTAACTATGGTGTAAAGCATTGTGAAGCACAAGGGTTTTGTTGGTAGCGACTTACATATGTATCAAGGACTTATGAATTTAATTGATACAATCATAAGTAATTGCTAAAAGCAAAATATGTAATTCTAAAATTTTATATGAAAGTAGATAGCAACAGATACTAATAATAACAGTTACCATTAATAAATAGCAGAATTATAAAAGTTTAACATATTTAATAGAACCTTCCGAAATGTGAATTTTATTGTGTTTATAAAATATTAGTTAGAAAGTATAATACTACATGAAACATATAAATGTTAAAACATAGAGAAATAGATTTTAAAAGTAACTTGAATGATTAGTTCAAATGAATGACTTATGACTTCACTTGAATGACTTTTATGCAGCTATAAGAATTATACAGAGGGCAGAATAAAACAATATCTTACGCTATTAAGCATATTTCTCTGATTGCTGCTGCTTGAGATATTACAACTTCATTGATGTTTAAATCTTTAGAAATAGATTTATTGCTCTCTAATAATCTCTTGTGAAAATAAGAAAAGACACGATCATGTTTTTTCCAAAGTTCTAGCATTAAATGGATAGAAATGGCTTTCAACTCGGGCTCAGTAGACATGGTACTGAGGATGCTGATAACAGGAGGAATAGCATACTGTAAAAGACACAACACAATTTATTTTAATTCAAAATTATATGAATTGAATATCATGCTTACCAATTTAATATTATTCTTTAATTTAATATTATTTTTCAATTGAATATTCTTCAATTGAACATTATGTTTTATTAAAGTATCCTGTATTAATTATCCTGTATTCTAGAATCACAAAGGCAAGACTCCCAAAGTAAATTTAGCTCTGGAATCTAGAATTTTTAAAAAATTGATAATTGTGATTAAAAGTTTTACTTTTAGTAATTTCCTGATTTATTAAGGTCAGGTTATTTGATTGTGATATTTATTAGTGATACAATAATTGTTTTTAATCTGATGACTTGGCAAATTTATCAGTTGTTATGTTTAATCACCAGTATTTACATTATAATGATAAATAATTAAAAATCTTTAACTTTGACTAATTTGGTAAGATAATATTGTGGTTTTTAGTATTTTATTGAATTCTATAATAGCGAAATATACAGGCCAGTTACACCATTTGGCCAAGAATAATTAAGTACAAATCTAATGCATCATGGTGTGAGTTTTCAAAGTTTGGTCCAGATTCTTCAGATCTTGTGGTTTGAAACTTGAACTCTGAGATGTATAAGGATAGTCAGTACAATGTTGCTCACTCTCCTCTATCCTGCCCATTTCTCTTTCAGCAGGATGTATGCTCCTTTCATACATCCAGTATATCCAATACGAAATTTAAAAGAAAACAGTAGAATAGTTCTAAGTTATTCAATCTTAATCTGTCATATGCTTAAAATTTAATTCATAACAATAGCACTACTTAGTTTCACTTTTTATAAACTAGTCTTCAACATTGTTTGACATAAATTTATTTAATTTTTTAAAATTAAATTTACACAGAACAATTTGAGCTCCTTAGAGAATAAGTTGGGAACAGTTGTTATGCACTGTTAGTATGCAAGTTTACAACAATCATCTCAACTTAATTGTATATTGGAATCAAATTTATTAATACCCAACTATTTTGTATGAAACCAATATTAAATTTCCCTGTTTAAACCATAAATTATTGTCGACAGTCCTTGCTTAGTTGCTTAAAGAGGAGAAAAAGTATTATTTTTTTCAAACAAAATGATGTCCTGCTAGAATGGAATTTTCGTTTTTTAATTAAGAAGATGAGAATATATTTTTAGTCACTTTAATAGGGATTTCCTACCCATTTTCTACTTCAAACAGGTATCAGAGGGTAGTTTAAAAACTAATCAAATCTTGTTAATGAGGTTGTTCCTTTTACCCCTTTTGACACACTCGCACACTATTTAGTATATGGAAAGGTAAAAAGTCGAGAATTATTAAGTTAAACGTGTGTCAGATGTCTTCAACTACTAATTTCTTTGGAATGAAATAAATAACTTTATAGTACGCTTTTCCTCATTTATATTTTATGATATTAATAATAATAGCGATAATTATAATTGTTTATTGATCATTAAAACAAGTTTATCCCGTCAAAATATTATACTATGTTCTACATACCACTTCAAAGTAAAGTAAAATTTGTAAAAACATACTAATAAGATTCATAACTGGACTCAAATAATCCCTTTATTTGAATATAGTTGGCTGGAGCCAGTCGTATTCCTTTAAGCAAGGCTGACTGTATATTAAGCCCAATAAATGTTTTTATTAAAAGGATTTCATTAAAAAAATATATTTTAAACTTTCAACAAAGAAATTTTTAAAAGTACTTTTAAAAAATTATGATGCTCTTATAATAAAAATAGAATAATTTTGATTAATGTGAAAAAATAAGATGACAATCTTAGTTAAAAATTCTCATATGATAAAGTAACTCACTTTATGAGTAGCTGATTTTGGTAAAAAGGTAAGAATAAGGAACTTTGATTCAGGCAACCGCAGCAGATTTTGCTTGTATAAAAGAAGAGAAAATATTCTTGTTGACTGAAAGAAAAAAGAACAAATTTTAATTTATATAATTAAAACATAAAATTAGTGATTTTAATAATAAACAGTGATGGTGAGATAAAAAACTGGCATTAAATGAAATCTTGGAAAAGGAAAAAATAAAACAATACGAATCATAGATTATTTTAATGATTTAAATGAAAAGGATACAATGTTAATCTAAGTATAACTAAAAAATAAAATTTTAATTATAACACATCAGTTGCATCTGTTTGATTTTGTGTTTATAGCAGATAATTTAATTGTCCTAAAATAGTTTTACAGTTTACACAGTATGCTGTTACTTTAAATAAAATTATAATTGTTATTTGATGGTACTATCAATATCCTTATAATAGCAAATAATTAAGATTTTAAATATATTTACTTCAATGAAAGTATCTGCTAATACAATTAAATTAATATTTTATGAGCTCATTATTGTTTCTATTACTACATCTTATTTTAATTTAAAGAAAGTATTTTATCTGTGTTTATAAAAGGAACCATTCCAATGGCTTTTCACTGCAAATTTCCTTCACTCAGTAAGTAATATAAATAATTTTCAAGGCACTTAAAATAACAGTGTAAGCATAAAACCTTTTTTGTCATTTAAAGAAATTCCTATATTACCAAATGCCATAAGCCAGATAGAATTTATTAACGCTGCAGTAGAGCTGCACTATGGGCTATTGGCAACGATTTGGGAAACATCCCTATGAATTATCCGAAGACAACATTTTAGGAGCCAGCATGTTATGGGAAAGTAGCTTAATAGTTTCTTGTTTACATGAAACATTATGTAAACACAATTATTATTTTTAATTAAATATACTCTGAAAACAAAATGGTAAAAACATGGTATACAATTTGAATATATAGACAAGTAAAATTTTAAGACAAAAGCACAAATCCAATTTTCAACCTAGTTTTGAAGACAAACATTGAATATTTTTTTGTTCAAAATCTTTATACGGATGAGCACAGAGGTTTTCAAGAATGCTTTAAATTAATGTTATTCAAAAAAAAAAAATCTCTCCCTTCCCCACAATATATTCAGACTTTCAGTTTTTTTTTAAAGGAAAAAAAAATAGGTAAAATTTTACTAAAATATTGATAGTCAGCTACGTTCCTTTAACCAATGTAGTGAGAAGAATTTGTAAGCCTTAGTCATAAATATTGAACCTAAGTAGGAGCATTTGGTCCCAATAAGAAATTTCTCAGCTGCCTCTGTGGTTGAAAAAAAAAAGAATGTTTTGCTAATCTATGGGGTTTTCGTATAAGGAAATAATAATGGCACTGCTTGACTTATCAAGAACTGACCATTTTCTGTGATTAACAAACTATAAAATTTCGGCTAATTGGTAAAGTAAGTTTACTATTTCGGTACTTGTAAAAGATATTTATTATTTTTTTTAAAATTTGCTTTTTCATTAGTGTAGTTTGAAAATTCTAGGATTCACTTTTATAAAAAGGGGACATTATGTTATACCAATCGTCAGAGATAATGAAATCATATAATTAGAACAATGAATCTTCATTTCAAAGATTTTGATTATCTGCATTAGTTTCAATTCCAGTTAAAGACATTTAGTAAAATGACTAAAAACATAAAAGACAATAGGAAAAAAAAATATACAAAATAAAATATAAAAACATTTCACAGAACAAAATTATTTAAAATATCAATTAGCAACTTTATAATCATGACATTTATTGTTACAAATCCTATTGACTGGCGTGAATGTGTTTCATTGGTATTAAGTATGTATAAATAATATAGGGGGCGGGGACTCTAAATTCACACTTTTAAAAAATAGAAATTTTATTACAGTGATACATACCAAGTAAATAAATAAATTAATGACAATATTTTCATATTTTTCACCAAAATTTAAAAAAAAAAAAAATCGATAAAAAAAACTTTACACATTTCTATTTTTATGTTCTTAATCTGATGAGTCTCAAGATTGAAGATAAAAATAAATAAATAAAGATTTTTTGATATGTTTCTAAAAAAAATTTTTTCTCCAAAAAGTAAATAAAAGTTTCATGTGTTTCCCTCTTTGTTTCATAATTCAAAAGAATATTATCAAAAAATAATTAAATTCGAAGAGCAAATTGTGAATTTATGAAATATAATTCTCAATTTAGATTTCATGTATTAGCTGTGCTAAAAAACACAGATAATGAGTTGCAGGTCAATCTGATAACAATCATAAACAAAACCACATAATTCACATTTTTCATAATATATAAGCAATTCAATATAACATTTAACTAAGCATTTTAATATATTAGGGGTCGACCTTAAATTCACATTTTAAAAAAATAGAAATTTTATTACAGTGATACATACCAAGTAATTATTTTTTGAAAGAATAAATTCAAAAGTATCCAAGCAGCTACCCAGATATTCTACATGATCAGGACAGCTGAGAAATAGAGCAGACACAATGCCAAACACAACGTCCAAATTTTCCGAAGAACTACAGTCTTTTACATATGTATTGACAGCTTTCATCCAATTCATTTTTGAATTCCAATCACATTTGTCCAATTTCTTTGCAAAATCAACGCATTGAAATGAAGTTGTGGCACAAAAAGTAAAAGTGTTTAGAAAGATATTGTTCTTTTTCTCTTTATTATCACCATCCAGTAAATCTTCCTTTTCTTGCAAGCTTTCAGCAGTTTGATGATTTATAAAATAAGTTTCTAATTTATCAAGGAGCTGAGATAAATTTGATTTAGTCCCCTCATTGAATGATACAATGGGCGGTTCGGGTAAAAGTTGAATAACTGAAAAAGCTAAGAATGAAGCCACTGTTGGAGATATGGGTTGTAAATCTAGCAGAGTTATAGCTAAAATGAAGAATTAAATTCAAAATTATTGTGTGCATAGTATACAGAAGGCAGAAATAGCTCAGAATTTACACAAACAAAATTTAAAACACAACTTAAAAAATGTACTTGTTATGTTGCTCCCTATTGTTAAAACTACTGGACTTGGTTTAAATTAAATTAAATTTCTATTAATAAATAAAATATGGAATAGGAAAAAATTTCTTTAATTACAAATGAAAAAAAAAAAAAAAAAACTAAGTATAAATTGCTCTGTTTTTAGTAATTAAGCTTTAAAATTTAATCAAGCAAACTCAGAGACCAATAACTATTTGAGTATTCAAGTTTTAGTAAACTTACAACAAAATCTTTAATGGAGACTATATTATTTGTTTCATTAATATTTAATAAAATAAAATAAAGAAAAGTGTATTAAAAATAAAAAGTTAAAAAATAAATTGAAAAAATTTTTTTTTTAAACAGGTAATTAGTAGTTTTATAACTCAATACCTTTTATTTAAAGAAAATAAAATTTTAGACAAAATTAAAGATAATAAAATAAACTTAATAGTTTTATTTCATTATCTATATTCATAAACAGGAGAAAATCAAGGGTATTAATTTCTTTATATGAAGCTTATACAGAATTAAAACAAAGAAAATAAATACAATAAAAATCAAAATATAAAAAGCAGGACATAATGCTATAGTAAAATAAGTCATAAAAAAGCAACTTCTAATAACCACATAGTAAATTTAGGACATTTAAAGTTTAATTTTAAACCATATTATTTTTAATACAGAATAAATGGAAATTAATAATTCTAATATTACAATACTTTTGTTGCACACTTTTTAATTTCACTTAGCATTGTGTTATACAAGACATAAATCTTCCAAATTTTCCAAGTAAAGACAGAAGCAATATTTTTGAAAAGTAGCTTTTTATAGGTACAATTATCTTTAAAAGCAAATTGTAGAAAAATTTTTTGACAAGACATGCAGCATTTTTCAAAATATTTCCTGGAATGTAAAAAATAATGTAAAAATTTAGAACTAAGTACAATTCTTTTTCATCTATTACTAAAAAAAAAGGAAGTTCACATTTTGAACAGTCAAAAGCTTGTTTTTGTTTCTTATTTTATGACAATTTCATATCTAAACATTTTTCCAAACTGTTAAAAAAAATACTAAACACTTAATTTTTTTTTTTACAAATAGATATTGAATGGCTTTTTATAATATAGAATATAATATTTGAAAAGTTTAAAATTTTTGTTCGTGAAAAAAATTGTAAAAGAAAAGAAAAATTGAGAGGATAAGTAGTTTTAGAAATTATTACTGTTTTCCTATTCCTGCAATTTCTATTGTAAAATGTCATAACATAACCAAAACGTTTAAAATTGCATTTTTTTAAAATCAATATATTGATTAGATATTATGCTTAGGAGATAAATATTTTTTTTTTGGAATTATCAATTTTCTTTTCTTTTTTTTAAAAAAATTTGAACTATAGAAAAATATTTAATGTTAAAAATTCCTTTGCTTAGAGTTTGGTTAGTATTTTGAAATAACTTCAGTAATTGAAAAGTCAAGTTATAGATATTTGGGTAACAGCAGATTGACTGTCAATAAAAGTCTTTGATACAACTACCACATCAAAGGTTAGCGCAATATCTTTTATGAAAAATATCTTAGACATTATTAAATTTACATGGTTCAAACAGCAATAAAGCTATATTTTAACCACTTAAAATGTCTTTAACAATTTAAAAATTAGTAAAAAGAATTGACCATTGCAGGAGCAAGCAAATGCATCTTTTTCTATTAACAGCATAATTTTAAATATAAATAGAGCATTTTACCAATGGAAACAAGTTTCTCCATGTGAAGAGTAGTTGCAGATTTGAGGGCAAATGATATCATAGTCAGATAAACATTAACAAAGGAAGGCATCAGTGAGATCTAAAGGAAAAACTATCTTAGAAGCAAAAAATATTAAATGCAATAAGTGATAAAAAAACCCAAAATTTAAAATAAAATTATGTAAAATGGACAACCTTTAAAAAATATAATTTATTAGTACGTAAAATAAAAAAAAATTAAATAAGTAAAGTTAATACTAAAAGGAATTTTTTAAAAATTAAAATTAGACTCACTTGAATTAATGAGGAACTTAAGTTGTAAGCTAATTCCAATAATCTTGTAGGGTCATGACCAAGTACCAAACATCTTTCAGATAACGACAATGAAGCTAGCAAAAAAAGCTCAGAGATATAATATTTGTCATTCTCAGAGAAATTTGAGCTATAAAAAGCTTGTCTTGCTTTCAAAGTAAACATTGAAGCTTCTGATACATGTTCATAAGTCTCAATCTGAAAACATATAAAATTAAGTAATTACGGATCTCATTTATTAATCTTTTTATGATTAAATAAATTCTATTATTTTTAGTTATAAAAATATGATCACCTGCAAATAAGGTATAAAACGCAAAACATAAAAGGCAGCTTTCGGCTCCTCTTTAATAACATCAATGAGTGCCTCTAAAGTCAAAACCTTTGAATAATTATTCTTCTGAGATGGATTGTATAAGAGATAATCAATTACAGGTTCCATTGCTTTCAACCCCCTGGTGGAATAAAAGATAAGGAAATACACTTAATTTAACATTAAAATTAGTGCAAATTAAAACGATAGGTAGTAATTTATGGATTATTAAAAATTAATTTATCAAAAAATTTAAATATCAAGTGAATAAGATATTGTGTGACATTATTCTGATGCTCCAATATAAATTAAAAAAAACATTAAAAACTATTAAAACAATTAATATCAGAAACTTAACTTTATAACATATGATGAAGAAACAATAAAAAATAGTAAATATTATAATGTAATTTTCTGTTTAACATATTGTTCAATATTTAATGATTATAACTGTTAACATGTGCAAAAGTGAAAAATTGAATAACAAGTTTATTTATATTAAAAAAAATTTGAAAAATATATAGAGCTTTTCAACAACATCAACTTATATTAGAAATAATTTTTGTTTGAATTATATTTATCAGTTTATAAACATAATATTCCTTAAACACTGTTTTAAATGTTTCATTAATTGTTCACTAACATCTAAATAAATAAAACTATACAAAATAAATAAAACTAAACAATTAAACAAAACTATAGTTACACAATATTTTCTTGAGCAACAGCATCAGCAATATTTTTGAGAATTAAAGGTAAGTAATCTTCATTATTTTGCAAAACAGTAATTAGAGGATGTTTTGGATGACTGTAAAAGAAAAATAACAGAAAAAATAATTAAAAATGTTAACAAAAAAATTAACTCAATCATTATAATTCATCAATTGAAATCCAACTTACTGCAAGGAATATAGACTGGTAAGAGTATTATCCTGTTTTTTCTTATGTTGATGAATCAGGATTTTAGAAATACCTTTAACTAGAGCAGGAGCATTACTGTAAGAAGTAACAAAAACATATATCAATCAGGTTTAGGTTGTACAGTTACAATTAAAAGATATTTAGCAGATGATTATTATTTCTAAATAATCACCAAACTAGTTTTCTTTTTAATTTTAATGTACAGTTAAAACAATTTTTTTTGCTGTTCTGATTAACAACTATATCTTTTGAAAAATCTTTCAAAAGAGATAGTTGTTAATAAACAACAAGTCAACTTTTCATTTTATGAGGTAGTTAACTGTTAATTCAGCTTATAGCGAAAATGTAAATATTGTCTCGTCTTAGCACTGCCACTTCCCTATCTTTGGAAATCCCCTCAAGAAGAGGCAAATATTTAAATAAAAAACCACACAGTTAAGCAGCACTCCCTCATTCTAATTGTGTATTTAGAGTCACAACACTACTATCATGCACATTTTTTTTCTTAAAGGACAACAATGCCTTTACTTAATCCTTGACACAGAATTTTTATTAAACACATTTTTAATACTTTTTTCATTATTTTATATTAATTTAGGCCAAAATAAGTGAAAAATATTATATCTAGCATTTTAATAACTTATGGTTATGTAATATAGCATGAAACACCAATGTTTTTTTTCTGCATTGAAGGTAAAAGTTTTCAAACACGGCTTACTTCCAAACAATAATTTTGCAAATTTGCAGTTCTTTAGATCTAGGAAAAAAAGTTATTTATCATTGAAATTTTCTTAATTTACAAAATCATTTATTGATAAATTTTTGAATATGAACGAAATTAATTTTTTTAAGATATTATATTTTAGAACAAATATAATTCTGATAATCTAACAGTTTTAGTAACTATTTGACTATTTTTATATGTAAAAATATATTTTTGCTTGTAAATAGAGCACCAAAAAATATATACATACATAAAAATACATAGATAAACATAAAAGGGACACCAGGGTACCATCTGCGTCAAAGGGTTAATAACAAAATATTTCAATACATAGAAATTTTTTTAATCAATAAGCACAGCTTATTCCCCAAATATTCCTGGATTAACAAATTTATTTGTAGAGTTTTAACTAGCTTATTATTACAATTGTAAGAATCAACAATTTTTAATTATATATTTTTTTAAAAATTAACTTAATTTTAATATCAGAGATCCCTATAATGCAGTAGAATCATTAGGTGTGTACTTAATGAAAGGGACCATTTGCAAGTGGAAGAAAGTTCAGAAAAAAAGGAGCTGTATGAGTTTGCCTAAATCGAATATAAGGAGAATGGTCTCTACACATATATAGTTGAAAATATACATCTTGTAGAAGTTTACTTGTAGTACTTGCTCAGAAAATAGAATATTTTTGCTGCTACAATCAGTACTAAACTGAATTTTTAGTATAGAATCTTTTATTTTTAAAACCTTTTATTTATTAAATTATAAAACAATTCCCAGTATTCCTGCCTATAAAAAAAATAATGCAAATTGTAAGTAAATTGCATAAAAGTTAAAAAAAAAAAAGTCTCAAAACATATTACCCAGTAGAAGAAATGCTACCAAGAAACTTGTTGACAGCATAGCTGACATCTATGACTTTATTCACAACAAGGTAAACTAATCCCTGAATAACAAAATCAGCAGTTGATGGAGAATCACAAAGGCAAGACTCCCAAAGTAAATTTAGCTCTGGAATCTGAAAATTTTTGAAAAATTGATAATTGTGATTAAAGGTTCTACTTTTAAGTAATTCCCTGATTTATTAATGTCAGGTTATTCATCGAAGCTACACATTTTACTATGATATTTATTAGTGATACAACAATTGGGATTACCGTGATGAGTTAGAAAATTTATCAGTTATTAGATTTAATCACCAGTATTTACATTATAATGATAAATAATTAAAAATCATTCGCTTTGGCTAATTTGGTTAGATAGCTCTTTACTTGTAAAGTGAATGTAATGAATATCTTGACTGATTAGGCCAATAGAAATATGGTATTAATGACATCAAATTCTATACTTTTTGTTTGATATAGTAAAAAAAAAAAAAAAAAAAAAATTAAGCATTTTAGTAAAAAAAAGCATACTTTTTTTTAAAATATTATAAATAGGAAGAACTATTTTAGGCACAACTACACAGCAATGGAAAAAACAAACAAACAAACATATAATTATATACTATCCATATTATTATCCAAGCTAACAAATTCAAGGGTTAAACTAATTCAGTCTGATTCCATTACTCCAATTTTAAGCTTATAAACACTACTAATAATGCATCATGATTAGAACATAGTGTATTGGAAAATACTTGAAAAAAAAAAAAAAAAAATCATAAAATTGAGAAAAAATGTTTTAACTTACTTTTACTTCATCTGTTTTAGATTACTTTGTTTTTCACTCTTTCTATATATTTTTTAAAAGTATTACAGTGTTGCTAAATATTACACATATATAAAGTATCAGTTTACCAAATAAAAAAAAAAAAAAAAAAAAATTTCATTTTGAGTTGCGACTATGTTTGATAATACTATCATATTTTATTCATTCTATAGAAATCTGTAAGATACAAAATACCGGCAGGTAAAAGAAATTTAAAAACAATTAAAAATACACATAATGGAAATTTTTTATTTTTTTAATAACACAGATTAAAATTCAGTTTATATCGAAATCTCTTATGGAAAAAATTCACAGATTCAAAAAAAAAAAAAATTTTAATATACTTTTTTCATTTAAAATAGATATTTTTTTAAATTTTTTATTTTTTACATTTAAACATGTAAAGTAAAACAAAAAATATAATGTAAGTTATCTTTTATTCGAGATAGAGAGAATACCTGATGATCTACATATTTAATTAAATTAGTAGAAAGTAGTTTTATTGATGAAATTTTGACAGCATAAACTATATTATTTACTTATTTATGCATAAATTATTAAAGTTATTCCAAATGTAAAAGAGGTTTTTTGAAATATGAAAAAATATACCAAATAAAGAATATTTATTGAAACAACAAGAATATAATTAATTTTTATCTTACTTGCTTTGATGAGGTTGTAACTAATTCGCCTTTGGTCTTCTTCTTAACAATCTGAACTAATTTTTGAACACACTAAAAAATAGATGCTTCTTATTAAAAATAAAAAAAAAAAGTTTATAATTTATGTTTTTTTTCTTCATTAAATTGTATGATTTGTAACTTTAAAATTTTTTCTTCATAACATACATACCTACCAATCTTGAAAAAACAAAAACATATATGTTGTTGATGAGCAACAAAAGAAAACAGACTAAAAAAACCAATGCAATCAACAGAAGTTCACCTCGAATCGAATAGTAAGTTTGGAAAGTAATCATAAACAGAAAATATCTATCAAATCAAAGATATATTGTCTTGAGAGTTGACTAAGAATTGTAATTGATGAATTTGTTTCAGCCTTCAAATGAATGGTTACTTTTGTAATTTTTCCATTTAGTGCACCATCCCATCTTGTGGTTAACTTTTAAAATAATATATATGATTATCTATCTGTTGATGACATGGTTTCTCTACTCGGATTTTTGTTGTTGTTGCCATCAGGATATTAGTAATATATCATGGCTGTTCTAATTTGCAATTATTAATTTAAATTTGACGTCTAACTCCTTTTTTTACTTCTTAAATTGCTCTTTGATGAAGCATAGTTTTGTTTTCCCAAGAAGAGTTTTAAACTACAATAAGTTCATAAGATTAATTTTTTGTTCTTTTTCTGGTTCTATTATTATAATTACACATACAAGTTGGTATTGTTTATGAGTCAGAATTTTGATTCCCGAACATATATACAAACAACTGTTGCTGGAATTAGACCATGAGAGTTTTACAATACTTTTATCACTAAATTATGAATTAGGGTTTAACAAAAAGAAACCTAATAGCCTTATACTTTTTATGTACCGTAACAAATTGTTATAATAGGGATTGAAATAATTATTTTGATTAAAATTACTTTTGGAATAAGCCTATGTGCCATGAAAGAAAATTTTCAAGTATTCTGTGAACTTATATTACTTTGTCTTATTTTAGCTTTAATAGATATTTCCCAATTCTTAACCATATGTAAAGTCCACGAGCTACGCAATACAGACAAAACTTATTTTAGCTTAAATGGTTCATAAAATAAAACTGAACAGTGTTTCTCAACAAAACTTTCATTTATGTTTGCAATGCTGCATGCGAATTCTTCTTCAGTCAACCTAACAAATTTTTTTTTCTAATGGTGTAAATAAAAATGCAGAAAATTAAGCGTGTATTTACTATTAAACAAATTTTTGAGGAGTGCAAATGTATTGCCTTTTGACATTCGATGTCAAACTTTATTATTGAACAAAATAAACAGAAAATAAACGCATACTCGGGTGCGAATGGCGATATCATCGTATTTTAATCGCTGTTTGAAGTCTTCCATTTTAAAATATTCACAATTTCAAAGCAATATAACAGATTGTTAATTATGAAATGTGCCAAGTTGGCAGGTATACTGCTAGTCAAACAAACATCACCGGTTTCATCTCCTCCTGTAAAGTGTCAACCAGCTTTGTTTACGTTTTTAGTTGTCTATGTTTGTTCACCTATATGACCGCTGACCAAAATTACAATTATTTATTTTTTTAAATACCTCAGGAACCATTCCCGCTTACTGCAATTCGCACGTGCAATCAAACATTAATGTGATTCAAGCGCTGGCCCGCAGTACAATAATTACAAGAGCGTGAACGTTCGTATGCAGTGAGAACGGTAGCTAAATTGAAATCTTTCCTAAATGAATTTTCTAAATGAAAATTTACAGAAGATAGCTTTCGTTACTTTAAATATTTTTGCGACTAGCTTCAATTAAAAGCGAAGGGGAGGTGCCAAATTTTTTAATGGTGTTACTTTTTAATTCTTTTAGCAAAATGAATATCCTCAAATGTCACTTTGAGGACATGATTCGTTCAAGAGAATAGTAATCAAGAGAACATTAATTAAAATAATAATGGTAATTAATTCAAGAGAATAGTAAAGAGAATATTAAAATTAAAATCGTTCAAGAGAAATAATCGAGAGAATAGTAATAGAGAATAAAAATAATTATTATTAAAACAATAATTTAATTAATAATTTAATAATATTAATAACTTAAATAATAATTTAATTATTAATAATAATATTAAATAATAATTAATATTATTATTATTAATAATAAGTATTAAATAATAATTTAATTATTTAATAATTTTAATAATTATTAATAAATTAAGATAATTAATTTAATAATATTAGTTAATTAAATAATAACAATTTATAATTAATTTGAAAAATAATTAATAAGTAATAATAAAGAATAATGATAACAGTATTTTTAAATTTTTTTTTTATTTCTTTGTTTTTGATTATTTATTTCTGCATGAGCAAATATGTATACATTTTTTTAATTTGGAAGCATTTGTGTGCAAATATTGGGAAGATGTTTTTCAAAGTTTGTCATTTGCAGGATAAATGCTGTGGAGAGTAAGAGAGAGAAAATAAACATTTTTTTAAAAAAAATAGTTTTATATTGCAGAGCATTTTTTAAAGCAGTTTTACTTAAAAACGTGGGCGACAAACACTGTAATATTTAGCATTTTTGAGACTTCAGTTGTAACACAAGAAATGGTAACACACTTTCTAAAAGAGACCTCAAAATAAAGAGTCGGTTAATTTTTAACTCTTTAAAATTTTCAATGGTATTAAAAACTTGTTTTTAATGTTTTTAAGTTTTATTACCAAATTAAATTACAGATTTAGAGTAGGGAAATTCGATCCTGCCACTTATTTTCAAACTACTTGAATGGCTCCTAAATGAATTCCATTCCAGGGAAAAAAAACTAATTTTAAGTTGCACATAAAAAAATCGTGATATCCCGATGGTGCAGTGTTAACTTTAAAGGTCGCTTGTCCGCAACTGAAGAAAATTTGCTTCAGAAAAATTATTTCCTTATTAATTTGAAATAATTTGTTATTGTTTGCTGTTTCTTTATTTTTTATAACAGATAGCAAAACTTATAAATTTTTCGTATTTTTTTTATCAATTATATTTATTTTTCAAAATAGCTAATATTTTTTATTATTATTTACATTTTTTTTCGTCAATACTCTTTATTATAATGTTTTGTTTTATAAAGTTTTTATTAATAGCTATTGTGCACTATCTCCTGCCTGCTATCAGTTGCTAACACTCAAATTTGCTGGTATAGTTCTTTTCTGATCGCTTCATGAATTTTCTTTCCAGGGGAAAAAAAAACACGCTGAACATGTTTCACTCGTTCGTCTCATTTGTTCAAAAATTAAAATAATAGGCTCATGCTAACAATTCAAAATAAGCATAATTACATATATGTGTCTAGATACCAACAAAGTCAAATTTTCGATTTCTTTCAGTACATGGTGAGACCGTGATCACCTAGCTGGGTATCGAGTATCAAGTCATTTCATCCATGTCATTTTTGCGGTTTTGCATGGAGCACACAATGTGACCTTTTATGCCTTTTTGAGCAGCCTAACATTAGTCTATAATTTTGGGGCTAGGTGTGAGAGTTAAGTGCCTTATAACAATATATCTGACCAAGTTATATATAAGCGAAACCATATTATATATTATTGTGCGACCCCTAATTCGTCTTTAATTTTGAAGCTTGATGTGGTAGTTTAGTACGTTATAACAACATAACTGACTTAGTTTCAAAATTATAGTTCAATTTTTAGAGATTATATAGGCTATTATGTATAGTTATAACTTGTGCTATAAGCTTCCATTCTAAAGGGAATATTGATATTATAATAAGGGAATATTGTTATATATATTGATTTATTCCCAAACTAATTAGAATAAAGTTTTGCGGTTTGGCTATAATTTTGCAGTTTGGGTGTAATTTATTTATATTGAAATAATAATTGGGGTAAAGTTTTGATATAGATTAATAAGAAATCAAAATATAGGCTTTTAAGTAAATGCAGTTAAAAGAAATGAAAAAGAAAAAAAAATGAAAGAGGGAAAAAGGATTGTCATTGCTGCTAGGCGCCGTTGTGCCCGATTTAATTCGTCTATAATTCTGCAGTTTGGCTTCGTGTTTACTTATTCAGAAAAAATAAATAAAACAAAGTTTGAAAATAAAAGTTTAATATAAAATCAAAATATAGGCCTCTCTATATAGGCAGAGAATACGAGAAATCTTCATAAAATTTTTGGACTTTTTTTAGGAAGAGGATTAATGTGTGTTATAAAACAAAATATTTTATATCAACTGCCATTGAGTAAAAAATGGTAATTATTTTAAATTCTGTAGAAAGAAAAAAAAAATTAATAGATAATAGATAGCAGTTTAATTTACATACGATTCAAAAGACCACTAATTTAAGCTCTTGGTATTAGCAATTAGGCGCTTAATACCATACCAAGGGTCATTCAGCTGCTTCATGAGAATAGAGATTCTAAGTGATTTTCGCTTATTTTCTTAGAGTGCACAATGGAACCATAATATTCCTCCTTGTGCAGCTCCTATTTCATATATAACTATTCTGATTGGTGTGATAGTTTATTATACGTTATAATCTCGTATCTATAAATGTATCTATATGCAATATAAAATGTCTCAAGCGAGTTTTTTTTTAAAAATATTAAATCATAGTTTAAAATATATTTATCTTATTAATTTTAAAACATTGAAAGTCACTCTTTCTCAACGAGCCGTAAAAGTTCAAGTTGCCAATTAAAAGATTATTTTCTGAAGTTAATGGGTAATTATTCTTGGAAACATACTTATTAAGAAAATTCCAATTAGTCGAAATGGCGCCATGTTTTTGAACAAATTATGTATCTCTAAATATTCTGGTTTGAATGACGTTCAGTTAACCAATTCAATAATCGATTCTTGCAACCAATTAATTCCCTTTCAGAACCTCTAGGTAAATGGCGGAGGGCCATCCAAACTGAGTGGCTTTTTCAAATTTTCATGACTAGATATATCGTTGCCAAATCCCAACATTCCTATTATGGGAAATCATCAATGTAAAATGGGAAAAAATCCAACGTAAGCTGTTAAATAAACTTGATTTAAAATATAAAAATATCTATTTATTTGAATTAGCCTAATTCTCTCAGAAACTACAGCCTTTGATAACATTTTATTTCATAAATATAAATTTTCGCTGAATAAATTAATTTTTGTAGAAAGTTGATGTATATGGGTAGAGCCATTTGACTGTAGCTTCCAAATTTAAGGATAGCAGAATAATTTTAAAACAAAGATGAGAGAAAAAAAATGTGCCAAGAAGGAGTTAAAATCACAATATTTCGGCCATATAAACTGTTGACGGCAGGAACTGACTTATTTCCAAGAGCTTATACCAGCTTATTTACTTGAATTAGCATAGAGTAACTTAGACATTCTATCTTTGCTTCCATACAATTGAGAGCGCTTCTCATTAAACATAGAATGTTTTCAGCCAACTATAATTTAATGCTTTTCAAATGCGTGTGGTTGAAATTATGTCTTTGAATTTAACATTTACATTTCAGCGAAACAATGCGAAAGATTACAATGAAGGAATAATAGTGTTGTTATACATAGTAATTGAAGTGAGCTTCTGTAACTGAAACATCAATTTTAAGTATTAAAAGTTGATAATAAAATACTCTCGCCAATAGAACGCAATTTATTCTTTATGCTGTACAGAGACAGGGTGTCCAAAAAGTATGGAAATGGTAAAAAATCTCGAGAAATAGATGTAATATCTCGTGAAGCTTTTAAAAGAAACGTGCTGTTTTTGAGCAAAACGTTGCACACTTTTCAAGTATAAAGATGAAATCAAATTAAAATTTATTCTAATTAAAGAAACGTAAATGCGCAAACTGTAGAGAGTTTCAATTTGAGTGAATTTTACAGGGTGTCTAAATATAATGAAAGTGATCCAATATCTCAAGAAACACGATTCGAATGAAAATTCGCAAAATACGCGTGTGAAATATTTCAATCAATGCATTTAATGATATGAAACTTGACACCCTGGCATAACTTTTTTCTATCGAAATAACTACATTTTAATCATTCTGTACCTTGTGATTACAGCGCCATCTGGGAAATAAAATGAAATAAACTGCTTTTATTCCGAAAAATCCACATCTGTAATATAAAAAGAGGCTTTCTATTTAACATGTTGGAGTCCCCCCCCCCACTTTATTCCTAAGGGATGAAGTTAGAATTCAAGTTTAGTTTTACTGAATGCATCTTTTTTTTTTAAAAAAAAATGATTGATGAGTATTTTTAGGTATATTTGTCTCTTTCCATACTTTTTGGACACCTTTTATAAAAGTATACTTAACATCAGTTAATATTAACTATTTTTAAATAATAAAATTATTATGTAATGATTGTTTCATTGACATAACATTTTAACAGAAAATGTTCTCTCCTTATATGAAGTGTCCCGAATTATTAATACAAATTTTAGTTAAAAATAAATTAATAAAATTACATATTAATACATTATAATTATAATATAAATATATTATATTAATATAATTACATATATTAATTAATAACATAAATTTTTAAATTTTTTATTGATTAAGCTGTCCATTGTTTTGCTGACACATACGTACACATTGTTAAAATTTTCAATAACCCCTTTGCTTTATGTTGCAGAATTTCGTTGATACAGAGTGTGTAGTTGAACTTAATGGTTGGTTAAACCTAAGACTAAAAAAAGGGTCCTCTAGCTTTAAATAGCGTGATCTGTTCAGAAAATTTTATCCAAAAAGAGGGGAAATTACACGAAAAGGGAATGACTCTACAATGATCGAAATGTTTCTCTGCAATGAAAGCGTATTTTACTTTTATGTGGTGCTCCATATTTGAACTGGCAAACTGTTTTACTGTCTCATTTTTTTCGTTCGCAAAATGCTGAAAAATTCAAATTTTACGTGAATTTTGGAAGAGCATTTGTCAGGAATAATTTGATGTAGATGTAGTTAATTTACGTCGCACTAGAGCTGCACATTAGGTTATTGGCGACGGTCTGGGAAACATCCCTGAGGATGATCCGAAGACATGCCATCACAATTTTCATCCTCTGCAGAGGGGATGGCACCCCTGCTTCGGTAGCCCAACGACCTGCACGCGAAGTCGAGCACTTTACGGTAGAACAGTTTAACGAGGACCAATACCGCACACCCTCGGTCCCTACGCAGACTGATCCAAGTGGTCACCCACCGCACACTGACCGCAGCCAGTGATGCTTGACTTCGGTGATCTGCTGGGAACCGTGTCTTAACGATCAGTCCACTGCGGGACCAGGAATAATTTGAAGAGTGTGTAACGAAACTTTCATTGCAATTAATATTTTGTGTACAAAACTACACTACAGTTACAGTTTTTATTAAAAATTATTAATTAAGTCAATATTAGTTACAAATATTAACATAAAATGTATTGGGAGAAGCATTTTTTGATTCAAATAATGGCTGCGGCAATTGGATCTAGACTGATGTAATGAATCTTGCGATTGACGAAATCATTGGTTACAGTTACATTACTTAGGGTTGATTAAGTTTTTCTGTTATGAAATAAATGTATCAGGAAAAATACTGCACCGAAAGCATTTTGATATTAAATATTACTGATATTGAATATCATAGACATTTAATACGTTTTAATATCAAGAGATGTGGCTGGGTGGCGCAGTTGGTTTGTCGTCGGCCTTCTGAGCCCAAGTCTTCGGGTTCGATCCCCGGCCCAGACACCGGATATTCGGGATGCAGAAAATCTTCAGCGGCCATGTCGTATGATTATGCGGCATGTAAAAGATCCCTGGAGTGCCTTATTGGCTCTTGGCATTTCCAGAAAAATTAAATTCCTAGTGCACTTTAGCATCCAAATAGAGTCTTGGTGTTACCATCTAGTGTGGCAGAAACTAGACGTCGTAATTAACGTGGCCAACGGTATCTCACCCATTGTGGTGGTCCTGAAAGAGTGGATACCACTTCTGGAGAACGCACTTGGTCTGCTCATCGCGAAGACTGATTGCGCAGCTCATGGGAAAAAGAATAAAACATATTAAGAGATTGAGAGAAGAGTTATTATAAATCTATAATCTTGTTTTCATTTCCCCTACTCTTTCGTGCAATTTCATTAAAGCTGAGAAGCTTCTTTCCAATTTAGTAAAATTCGAAAAACTTCTGTTTGGCATTTAAAATTAACAATTCATTTTCACTTTCATTTCTTTTAAATTTTAATTTCCGTCTTCAGAATTGAAGAAACTAAATTAACTTAGCAAAATTAAACCATCGCTTAAATTTTTTTTTCTGTACTCATTGTATTGAAATAATAATTTTGACAGTTCTCCGACATTCATTTCGTATTCGACACAATAATTTATCGACAAACAACCATAAAATAGGCGGTAAAAATTACATTTGATTAAAAGCTACTTCTTTTATAATTATATTGCCGACATGGGAATAATTAAAAGGATGTCTCGGCGAAGCTTAACGGGAAAATTTATGTGCAGTAATTTGATTTTGTGAAACTGGCTGAAACAGGTACTTTAATTCCCTCATGTGACGTTATTTTAATTTTTACTGCACACTTTCTGAAGATCGTTACGTCCTGAAATGAGGAGATTTAAAACAAATATCATGTTTTTTTGCCCCTCACATGTAACCAAAAGACTCATAAAATATTATCTTATCGTACCTATGAAAGATTGAAGTGTGAAACAATCAACATAACGAGGCGTAGCACTCGTAAATATTTTTGGAAAAGTTGATGATTGGATATATTTTGACTCAATTCTTTTTTTCTCCGAAAGGGTAGTAAATTCTTATCAGACATAAAGATTTTCTGTGAATTGGATTACTCTTCTTTTCAGTTTAATAAATGATTGGGGTTGTTATTTAGGTGGAAATGCATCTAGTGTATAGATGTAGAATAGCTAGTCATAAAAATATTTAATAAAGTTGAAAAGAGCTGAATTTGTAAATACAAATTCAATGGAAGGATATTTTTGAATGAAGTGTGTTGGAAATTTTCTTTTAAGATATATTGTGATTTCGCGAAGCAATGAATAAATATTTTGTTAATAAACAAACGTTGATGAAGCTATGCTTCTAAATGAAGTAAATGTATGTATAATTATTAAAGCTTCTAACTAATGTTCGATGCCTAGTTTTTATCTCCTTATCTTTTTCTTATAGCTTTCTTACTCCTATAGTTTCATACTCTTTTCAGATTCTTTACTCCTATAGTTTACTACTCCGATTAGTTTTCTAATCTTTTTCACTAAGCTTATGTTGATCTTTGCCGAAAATCCTATAAATTCAGATAACTAATAACACAAAGAAGATTATTATAATTATTATTATTTTAGTTTTCAATAAGTAATCTTTAAATTTCTCTCTAAATTGAAACTTTAAATGGCAATATATTTAACTAATTTCTCAATTACTTATTTAAAGCATTTTCTTAAAAAAGAGAATATCAATGCAAATAACTTTTGAAAACTAAATCGGAGAAAATAGGGTGTATCCATGGAGTGTATTGAATGCATAAATATATTCAATTTTGGATAATTTATATTTTTCAGAAATGAAGAAAAAAACATCATTGCCGTGTTATTAGGGAAACATACCTTCATTTTTTTTTGTCAGCCAAGGCCTTAATGTTGCAAAATAATTGCATAATGCTGTTGAATTTTGTTGAAACAGCTCTCAATATCTTCCCTCAAGACGTGAGCATTAATGAGCTTTTAGGCATAAATCTATGATTTTTTTTGTATTAAAAAGTAAAAAAAAAAGGTCTTACAGTGTTCAATGACATGTTTCGAAAGGCTGATGAAATTATACCAGGGAATGACGGAACAATGCTCAAATTGTTGCTCAACAATAAAACCGTGTTGCGTTGCTGTTTCACGCAGAACTTGTGAGTGTCCCTTTTAAAATTCCACAGCTACTTTTTGAGTTCTGAAATTGTGACTAGTTATTGTTATCCCCAACTCATACGAAAATTTTAATTAGTTTGTTCGTGATGGATGTGGGAAAAATAAGATTTATTTAAAATTAAAATTAATATGTATTATTGGATACAAATGCAGATGATTCTGTTTTCAATTTACATAACAATGTAACAATCTGAAAAACTGAAATCTGAAGAAGACATAAAGAGATGACAAGAAGAAAAAAAAGAGACTTGAAAAATGACCTAAAAAGGAAAAAAAAAAAAATGCAACTAAGTTTTGTTTTATTTGAAATTCTTTGTAATTTCAAACGTTCATTCAAACGTTTATTAAACGTTCATAGTGACTTCATTTTAAATTTATATTTGAGTAACTCAAAGTTTTTAGTTGTTTTAGGAAAAAATGAAAAGTTAATGGTTTTGTTCTTACTTGTTTGTTTATTTTTTTAAAAATCGCTTTCAAATGATAGTTATTACATATCTCAAAAATTGTTTTTGATGTTTTGTTTAATGATATTTTTACTTCTTTTTATGTAGAGAATAACTTTTTTGTTGTCTTCGAAAAATACTACCATTACTACTACTAATAATAAAAAAAAAGAGCGGTGAATTCCTTAAGAATATGAAGACTCACTTAAATCTCTTTATGATAGTTTTGAAATTTTTTCTAATGCTTTTATATGACACGGAATTTAAGATTTTGTTTAATAAATATGTAAAACAATCAATACGCTATTGCAGAGAAAGCGAAAAAATGTCTTTTAAAGATATTTCTATTTAAATGAAATGCGTAAAATTTATTGATAACAGAGAAAAATTAGAAAACACTCAAGAGCATTTTTCGCTTTCTGTGGTTGTTATTATTAAGGAGCACTATTGAATTCATAGGCAAGGCAATTTAAATTTGTTTTTCTTACTTTGACGTGTATTGCTTATGAAACAAATAAGATAGATATGCTCTGTTTCCTAGATAACTCAGTTAAAATTTTTATTTTTTTAAAATTTAGAGAGATTTTCTTAAATGAATCAGTTTGAGCCACGATGGCTCAGGGGATACAGCGTTCACCTTCTAATGCGGCGAACCGGGTTCGAATCCAAGTCAATACGAATTCCGCATCCGACTTGCACCGACCACAGTGCTGACGTGAAATATCCTCAGTGGTAGACGGATCATGAGTTAGAGTCCCCTTGCCGTCAGGCTAAACGTGGGAGGTTCTCGTGGTCTTCCTCTCCATGTAACGCAAATGCGGGTTAGCTCCATTTAAAGGTCCTCCACGAATGCAAATTTCTCCCAATACTTGACCCAAGAGTTCCCTTGTCTTCTGGATTGGGTTCAAAATTACAAGGCTACGGATTTGAGCATTAGTAGTCGTAAACCCATAAAATTGTGTCGGCTGTTTAACGACGGCTATAAAATAAAATAAAATGAATCAGTTTAAGCTGCGGTGGTTCAAGGGGATAGAGCGCTAATCATCAGACGTCCAGAGTAGGCTGGTTGACACAAATTCTGCTCCAGGCTCGTACGCACTACAGCGCTGACGTAAAATATCCTCAGTGGTAGAGGGCTCATGGGTCCCATCAAAAAGTCCTGCACGAAGCCAAACTTCCGCCAATACTTGATGCAGGAGTTCTCTTGTCTTCTAGATTGGGTTCAAAATAACAAGGTTACAGACTTGAATATTGGCAGTCGTAAACTCAAAATTGGGACTGCTGCTTAGTGACAGTTATAAAATAAAATAAAATGGGCATGCATTGATACGCGGGGGCTCAAAGCGCTAGTAAATTTATATCCTATTATGGTTTAAGATTTAAGAAATTTTGTTGAGAGTTTAGTTTAACTCTACCTTGGAATGCTTTAACAGTTTTGGAAAAATCGCATCAAAGACGACATATTAGTGACTAAAAATTAATTTAAGATTCACAGTGCTGAAAAACAAATGTTTTCTGGAAAAATATTGAAAGAAACACTTTTAAAACGTCACAAAAATTTTTACTTGTTGTTAATAAGACATGATCAACCAACTTATCAGTATAACTTAAATCAGATGTTAATATGTGTCAAATTTAGGAAGATAATTTTGAATCGTCCTGTAAAGAAATTTAAGTATGTACAGGGGGATTTAGTAGAGAGTTTATAAGCTTGGAAGGGAAGAAACGGCTAGGCACGGGGCTTTTTCTTCTTAAGTTCCTGTGCCTTTGAGCTGCTTCTTTTTACCTAAATTATCTAAAGTTCATGTTAGTTTGGTGTTTTTAAATAACAATTGGATATCTGCAAGTGACGTCATCGTAGGTAAATCGTGGCATTTGTCATTCAAAAGCCAATCAAGCTCGACACAGTCGTGTGACGTCGCTTACAGGTATCCAATTAAATTTGATTTAAATCACATGGTTAGACATAATTACTTCACTTTTGTTTGGGTTGCAAGTACCTAATTGTCAAAAATTAAATTAAAATAGGCTCTTAAACAGCTTTATTGTAATTTATTGATTTGGCGACTAAATGTTCGGGCTAGTTAAGTAGTCGTTAAATCATTAAATTACAACAAAATAAAGATATGTGTGAGCCTATTTGAATATAATTTTCATCAATAACTATCAGAAAACAAAAAATTAAGATACTTTTAAAGGACTAGGTCTAAGGCGTACTACTTTAAAAACGGAGGTTTTAAATAGGAAAGCGACTCCATCGATATACAAGGATAATTTCGGCCATGGAATGTTATCAGGGCTCGAAAAAACTCGGAAATTTTAACCGTCCCCGAGAACGGCTTGTACAACAATGTACCCGTCCTCCTTTTAAACTAACCCGTCACTTCTAAATAAATAAAAATATAATTTTCTCTTATTTATTACAAGCATTTATCATATAAATTGCACAATGAATTAGTAATTATTAGGATTACAAATACTAGGATAACATTATACAGTTATAAAAGAAATACTAGGTTACTAATAGTAACCTAATATTTATTTTATGAAATAATATATTTCTTATATGAAATAAATTAAATGACAAAGGTCAAGTTATCTGGAATGTCAATTTATCCGAGGGTTCTGCGTTTTTTAAATGAATCAAATATGACGTTTGCCAGTTCCACAATCAATCTAATGATTTACAGAGGTTTGTGCTCAGAAATCTGAAAGGAGTTTTCCATTTAGGTAGATGTTCATAATTGCGTTTAACGCTTCTTATTAAGACCAGTACGTAATGTGTTTTTTTGTAAGTTCATTACTGAAAAGCTCCTTTCAACCGCTGCAGTACTCCCAGACAGAGAAAACATCAATTCCACCAAGCGCAGTATGTTGCTGTATTTCTAGATTGGACGGTCATTATAGAAGTGAGGCGATTGACTCTTGTAAGATAACGAAAATTGAAAATGTATCACGAACTTTAACGGGAAAATGGCCGTCCGGGCGGACGTCGGATTCGAGAAATTTGTTGTCCGCGGGGAATTTTTAAACGCCGAGGACGGGAGGACGGGCGGTTTTTCGAGCCCTGAATGTTATGCAATACTTAATCCCTTCTACTTTCTCTCCGAATGTGTAAGTACTGTACTTAAGCTGACTAGCGTCACCAAGAAACTAAAAAGCTGGTAGTAAAATTTCTATGTGATTATTTGCAAACTACTTTAACATTTTAAATTAGAATTCTCAGAAGAGATCTTACGCAAGGATTCTCTAGCAGAAATATTTCTTTTTAATTTTAAAAAAGGGTGAAGTGGTGAGTTTTCAAATGTTCATTTAATAATTTTGCTACTAGATTTTAGTTTTTTGAACATGCTGGTTTACCTTAGCGTATTGAACCATCCTGTACAAAATTTTTGTCTATGTTCTGTGATGTAATTTTTCACTTGATGTAAATTTTCTCTTGTTGTTAATTTTTCTCTTTATTCTCTATTTTTTTTATAAATTCCTATGTCTTATTAACATTTTTCAAAAACAACTTATTTTTAGGTTGAAAACATTATAAAAAACATTATTTATGTACCTCTCAAAAGTGTTTCAGTATACTTTAATAAATTTTTTTAGTGTATCTTAGCGGCAAAAATTGTGGCAACTACTTTGAGTCAAAGTGGTGAAGTGAAAAGTTTTGGTTCTTGGCTGCACCAGGAGCATGTTCTTAATCACTATTTAGTGTAAAGTAGCTGCCACCATTTTTCATATTCAGTAATATTGAAATTTATAATTAAAAAAAAGAAATGACACACATACACTCATAAGTGTCAGAAAAGTTTTCTTTACGATACAATATAAAAAAATGAATCATAAATTTAGGATGTTTACATAAACTAGTTTTTAAAATAAAATTAGTATGTTAATCCAACATTCGCGTAGCACAGAGAAAATATTACGACCAATTTCAGCTAGGCTGAGCCAACACCTTATAGAAGAAAGGCCCCTGCACGAATAGTTTTAGTAGTCCGACGTAACAAATATAAACTGGACAATGAAGAGAAAATACGAGAATTTTTACTACGTACGGGCAACGAAATAACAAACCAGGAAATTAATTTCGTCAAAAGTAAAGTAGTGTTTAGTCAAAAATAAACAAATATATTCTATTTTTTACAAAAAAAAAAAAGAAAAGAAAATCAACAACAACTTGAAGTGCCTAATGTATTTAATTTTTCTAATAATTACTTTATCGCAGGCACCGTATAGCTGGATCAATGTCATCTTAACAACACAAGAAGAGCAGATAGAAACGAACGATAAATTATACGCATGCCCGAGGCTAGATTCAAAACCGGGATCCTCCTGGTACCAGGGGGGCCAACTCCTTGACCAACATATACACAGTCGAATTATTTCGATATTTTATTTTCGATCGTCTAGTTTTTATCCGAGTTTCATTCCAGTTAGCAATTTATCATAATACACTATGATGAGGTTTCAAATCGAGGAAGCATTCTCGTCGTACATTTGCTATTTCACGTTTCATTACAAATCACGTGATTTTTCGATAAAATGATTTTCAAAACTAACGAAATATAGCTCAAGGATTGCTAAATCGTCAAAAGTGAGATATTCATTTTTGAGAGTGTTTCACTAATAAATTTATATCTTATGTATCATATCATTAGTTCGAGTTCTTTTTAATCACAGCAGTATATGCAGAGGGGAGGTTTTTTTCCCCTTGGACCAGTGACCATATCTTCAAACCTTATGGCAACATAAGAATACTTTTAACTTCTAATAATGATTAAAACCTAAAGAGAACATCATAAGAACAGTTAGTACCCGAAAAGTGCTTTGGTGATAGAGAGAAAAAATTATTACTTAAAAGCAAATTTTTTCATCGTTTAAAATACATATTAAATTTATGTATGATATGCATGTATCAAGTTTTAAATTCTATGTTGACTCACCTCTGAAAGACTAGATGAAAAAATCCATACAACATTTGTTAAAAGTAATATATATTTATTGTATTATGATGTTTATCTGGATAAAAACGTAATCCATAAAAATTATATTATTTTAACAAATTATATATTTTATACCATTTTTGAATTAAATGAATTTTTTATTTTGGTGGAGGCTAACTTTTAATTTTATAAAAAATAATTTCTCTTCATTAACATTTGAATTACAATATTGTTGTCTATGATGTTGTTTAATAACCGAATTACACAAGAAAACGAAAAGTTGGCTACAGTAAACTTCATTTTTGATAAAAAGAAAATCAACAATTCTACGAAATATATTATTGTCTTATTTTCTAATCAATTATCTTGGGCTTTATACTCTATTTTTATTCATTTAATATACATTATTTTCTTTACAAAGCATAAAGAAGAAAGCCATTTTCTTTTATCTATTTGGTTTTTGTAATTAAATAGCATGAAAATAACATAATTGATATCTTAATTATTAGTCATTAAATTATTTGCTTCAAATAATAATTTTAATATAAATGAGTTTACACAACTCCACGATTGCAGCATTTAATGAAAATAAAAATACATAAAAGTTTGGGATAATGGAAAAATTAATTTCATAATGATGCTTAATTAGACTGTCATACATTCGATTATTAAATAAATTGAAGTGTAATTGACTTAAGAGGCTTCGTAGAGAAAAATTTCCTTTTAAAAATAGAAAAAAAATTACTATTTGCCAAATATTGCTGGGCGCATTAGTGTACATTTAATAAAATCTATTTGTGCAAAGTAATCATGTTTGAGAAAATAATCTATCCAATATCCAATTCAAATAATCTATTGAGTTAGTCTATACATATTAATAAGTAAATGCATTTAGCAATAAGTATTTACATTAGTATACTATATTATAATTTCAAGCGGAAAATGTCATAAATGTAGATTATTTTCACTTAAGTGCATTATACATTATTTCAATTTCTAAATTATCTCTTTAGCCCCATTCTATAAACAGTTTATTTCTTTTAGTAAGTTTTCTATTGAACTAAGTTTGTTTACGAAGCAAAATATTTATATTAAAGAAATATTATTAGAATAAATATTTTTCTTCCTTTAAAAAGCATTTTTTTCCCACGGAGGATTACAAAGAAATGCAAATTATGTTTCGGAGAAAAAATTTGTTTATATTTTTTTAGAATATGCATATTTTGAATATTTTTTATTGTGACTGCAACATTTTCAGCATTTTACTTAGAGAAACAGTTTTTGAATAAAATAATAATGCTTATTTAGCTTATATTTCTTCGTAAAAAATATAAACTATTTTAAGTAATTAAACATTTTGTATTAAAATTCAAACATGAATTATAAATTAAAAAATTAAAATAAATAGGCATTAAGAGACAAAAAAAAAAAAAAAAAAGAAAAAAAGAAAAGGGACTTAATTCCACAATTTTACATAACATGAATTTTGTATGAAAGAATCTAAATGCAAATTAACTAAGCTATCCAAATGCTATAAGGAACCAAATTTTTTAAATATATTTTGTTTTTAATTGTGAATTATTCAAACTTATCTTTTATTCTTAATTTATTGAAATATAAACCTTATTTTTTGTAAAAAAAAACAACTAATTCTTAAATTGATTTAACTATAGATAAATTGTTGTTATAATTATGTCGGAAATTTGGATTTACCAAAATGAAACTAATTTTTACTCAATAGATGGCTATAATTCATTCTTTAATTGCAGAAATAATAATCGCTATGAAGGTGTTTGTGTTTTTATTAAAATATGTCTTGATATTTCAGAGTTAGCTATACCTTTTGTTTCCGCAGAATCTATATTACTTTATTGCAAACCTTTAGATTTATTATTTCTATATAGATCTCATGATTTTAGTGTTGATTTTTTTAATACTGAACTTAAAGTAATAATCTCTAAACTTAAATATCCTAATGTAATACTGATGGGTGATATAAATACTGATATTCTGAGTGATGATTTTATTACTCATGAATATATTAATTTATTATGCTAATTTGGATTTCAAAATTACATAGACAAACCAACAAGAGTAAATTCCTATTCAACTTGCATTGATCATGTCTTCGTAAAAACAAATAAATTTTCAGTTAAATCTGGAATATTCATAAACGACATAAGCGATCACTACCCAACTTTTTGCAGTATTTTTAACGATGAGGTAAATAAAATTAAGGAAACTAAAAATAAAATTTCAATCAACTATAATAAGCTCTATAATTATCTATCAAATTACAAATTTATATTACAATCCTCAAGATTCTCTTGATCAACAATATCAAAGTTTTGTTTTCAAACTCAATAATTTAAAAAATAATTTTAAGCATACGCATAAATCAAACAAAAGAGCCAAAACTAACTGGATGACTAGTAATATCTTGATTTTAATTCGAAGAAAGGAAAAACTATTAAAAAAAAACTAGAAAATATCCATGGGATATTATTTACAACACTATAGTTTCTGAGCTTAAAAACTTAATTAAAACTGCAAAATCAGAATACTTCAAAAACAAATTTTTAAATTGTGATTCAAATAAACAAAAATGGGATCTTGTAAATAGTATTATTGGTAATCAGAGCAAATCACCTACTTTACCTGATATTTTAAACGACTATGAATCTTCTGATCAATTTAATAAATCATTTGCAAATGCTAACAGTACCTCAAACCCAAATTCAAACAATTTTCAAATCTATATTTCACCAAGTTTAACCTCGTTTGTTTTCCTAGAATTGAATGATTGTGATGTACTTAACTTAGTGAATTCTCTTTCTAATAAAAACTTCTTTGAGTATAACGGTATTAATGTAAAATTAGTTAAACTATTTGCTCTCAATAATATAAATTTTATAACTAATTTCATCAATACCTCAATCAAGTCATCCATTTTCCTAACTTCTTTTAAAAGAGCAACCATAACTCCTATTTTTAAAATCGGAATTATAGACCAATTTCAATATTACCTGTTTTTTCCAAAATCATTGAAAAAGCTCTAGCTGATAAAATGTAAAATTATTTAAAACATAAAATTTTTTTCTCTGAAAATCAATATGGATTTATTAAAGGCAAAAGTACAGAAAAAGCTCTTTTGGAATTTTTAAAATTTATTCATAATAGTATTGCTGAAAATAAGATAACATTAGCTATATTTCTTGATATATCAAAAGCTTTCGATAATGTCAATCACAATCTTTTAAGCAAAAAATTATAATTTGCTGGTTTCAAAGGAAATATTTTAAATTGGTTCATTTCATATCTTTCAAATAGAGAACATAGAGTTAAAATCCGAAGTAATTTTAGTAATTATATTTTTTCAAACCGTGGTGTTTCTCAAGGATCTATTCTAGGACCCTTATTGTTTATTATATTCATCAATGACTTTTGTAAACTCAAAATTTTTGGTAAGATAATAACATATGCTGATGATTCCGTAATTTTGTATTCTTGCACTGATTTAAATCAGCTAATTTTTCAAATTGAATCCGATTTACGCTTAATTTCAAAATGGTTTACAGTAAATGACTCAAATTTAAGTCTAAATAAAACTAAATATATTTATTTCAGTTTAAGAAAATCAGAATTTAACTTAAATTTAAAATTTCACTCTCTCTCGTGTAAAAGTACTAATGAAAATTTTCAATTCTACAATCCGTAAATAGTATCAAATATTTAGATATATCGATTCTAATTTGAAGTGGAAAACACATATTAACAATTTAGTTGAAAAATTGCGTTTTGTTTTAGTTAAATTTTGTCACCTTAAGAATAAAATTCATTTTAATTTCGTGAAAGCACTCTATTACTCCTGGTTTTATTCTTTAATTAATTATGGTGCAACAATTTATGGCGGGTGAATATAAAACTAATTTACTTCCTTTAATCTCAATTCAGAATAAATGCTTCAAGATTATTAATTCTCTAAATATAAATAATTCAAGTATAACTACTACCAATATATATACAAGAATTAATCTATTACCAATTCGCCATGATCTATTTTTTCGTATTTTACTTTATTTACACAACAATAAATTAATATTCAAATTAAAAACTAATATGTCTGAAAGGAGACCAACTGAAATATATGAGATTCCCCACTCTACAAAAGAAATTTCACGAAAACAGTTTTTTTACTTAGCACCTAAATTATATAATAAATTACCATTTCAGTTGCAAAACATCCAAATATATTCTTCTTTTAAGCGTGCTTTATTTCAATTTGATGAATATTGACGATTTAGATCTCTATTTTTCACTTTAAAGGAAGCATTTGATTTTTTATACCAGTCTTGTGCCAATCCAAAAAAATTTACTATGTTACCTTTGTTAATATATATATATATATATATATATATATATATATATATATTTTTTTTTTTTTTTTTCTTTTTTAAATTTCTATTTTAAATTCTATTTTAAATTGATATTATTACCTTTGTTTCTCACCTGGTCAGGATTTTCCTCTTGGCGACGAATATATATATATTCTTTGTATTTAAGTGTTTGTTTTTGTTCCCAATAAAGTTTAAAGTTTGTTGTTACACTGATGTTATATCAACCTGAGCATCAAAATTTCAATGTTAACAAAACAAAGTTCCACTCAAAATGATGAATATTGTATATAATTTTAAAGCTTGAATTATTTATTTTCATAGAGTTTAAATATAAATGTTCCTTTAAACATAAGATAATACACTGTTGGAAATTCTCGGAAAAAATGGTCGAATAATAATTTATTTAATTATAATATTACTATATTCAAACAAAACAGTCGAATAACCATAAAAAGATGAAATTCAAATTGTTAACTGGGAGAAAAATCGTTCGTTAACTGCTTTCACCTAATACTGTTAAACAATCAGAAATTTATCTCAACAACAAGACCCACCTATTGAAGCTACTTAGTCCCTAGCAGATGGGTTTATATTCTAGTCGAAATGGCTAATTTGTCAGTCTCATGACCGACAGAATGAGGGTTCGAGTCCCAGCGCTGACACCACAATATTTACTCCATTCCAGTGACCTGCACTCTCCAGTTTGTGAATTTGGGCCATTAGAATATGATATTCCCACATAGATGACAGCACACCATAAAGCGGCTCCAATGTTCAGTTAAATTGTTAGTTTCAAATGTTTAAAATACCCAATAGTTCTGCATGCATTGTTTGATAGCCATACTAGTTTCAAGCGACTTCACAACCGAAAAGAAAAAAAATATTTTTTACCTTAAACTTTACGGTTAATTGGATGGACTACCGATTATTTTATCATAATTTTAGAATAAAAATTCTAACAGTGCACAGCCGATGACCGGATTTAGCTGTCTCAAAAAGCCTATTCCATCTCGATCTCTCCAATGCGAATATTTTCCATCTATTTATCTCTATATTGCCCAGCCACTTTTCCACTCCATCTAACTATCTAGTACAAAGTCCATCTTTTTTACTTTTTCGCTCATGCCTGTGGGAAGATAATTTTTTATGACTTGGTTAGTGTTGCTATAAGTCCAAGTCAAACTATATATATGCTAAGCCATCTTATGCCGTTAGATTTGAGTTACCTTAACTAAGCTTTGTGTTGTATCTTATTCTCCATACTTTTATTATCCTAAACAGAACCAAAAATTCTTCTTAACATCTTTCGTTTGCAAATAAGTAATATATTTTCATCTGATTTATTTCTCGTTCAGCACTCGCTTATATAGAATTATTGGATTATGTAGATGTAACTTTATTTCCTTAAATCTTTATTACGATTTGAACTGTCCTTTCAATACAAAGTAATATTTATTTGCAATATTTATTATATTAATATCTATTTAAATGTCCCAAACACTTATATTGATCGCCAATTTCAGAAACACAAATTTTTTATTTTCAGAGACAGTGAGTCTTGAATTTTTCCTGTCATTGCCATGAATTTAATTTATTCATTATTGACTATTAAGCGAGGACTTTTTTCTCCAAACATAAGGTCTTTGAAAGCTTTAATTAAGAATTTCTTAGTTCTACAGGCAATATAAATATCATCAGAAAATACTAATATTATTATTGACTTTAGGAAGATGGCGTTTTTTGTTTGAATATCCGAATCTTTTATTGCATTTCATAATGCAATATTAAGGCATCCAAATAGTTTCGACGCATTTTTTTTTTAAAAAAAGGGCTCAAATTAAATTTTAATTATATGATTGGAGAGCAGGGAATCTAAAATTAAAAATTTAAGGAAAAGTTTAAAAATTTATAAAGTATTTTTCAAAATAAGGGCAAATTTTAATTTAAAATTAACAATTTTTTCAAGTCACACTAGAAGCTCTAGAACAAAATGTAATGCATAAATTTCAAAATAAATGTTTTTCTAGATCAATAATACGATTACCTGATTTTTAAACTAAAATCTTAAAAAACAAACAAACAACAACAATGAAATTTTTCCACATCGAATTTTTGAAGAAAAATTTTAAACAGCTTACAGCTTTCCAAAAATACAACTTACAGCTTTATAAAAATAACAATTTCAAACTTAGACCTAAGCTTTTAGTTCAAAACATTGTTAATATTATTCATAATCGACAGTCAAAATTTTAAAAAATTCGGTATTAAACCTTTTTTTTTTGCAATATTTGTTAGCGTAAAGAATCTTTCTCCTTATCAACGCTCTTCAGAAAATGCATTTAAAATGCAAGAAAACTCTAGAATGTAAGAAAATTTATCAACAAAAAAATTAATAATTCGAAAATTAATATCTAATAATTGATTTTATTTATCCTTAAAATTTAAGATTATTTAATTTTTTAAGAATGATTCAAATAAATAATAGTTCAAATACTCAAAGCTAAACAAAAAAAAATTAGTAGTCTCGTTTTTGTGAGCTTACTTCTGGGTTCGGTTTCTTGTGTTTGCATATGAAAGAAAGAACTGTAACTAAATTTCTAGAAGTCGGAGATAAAAATTTTTTTAAAAAAAATTCAGAACGCTAATGAACTTAGAGTTTATGTTTAAATAATAAAAAAAGAACTTTTCATTGAAATTGCTGACGATCCAGTCGTCGAATACTCTTTATAAGATAGTAAGTTAAAGAATTGTCCAGTTTTAATTCTTTTCTCAGCGAAGAAAGGTTCTGAAAATCCTGTTCCCAACTTTACGTTACTCTGTGAGGGTCATTTTTGTTAATCGTATTCTTTTATTACTAGAAGTTATACTGTAGTAGGCAGTCTTAAAATCTACTAAGAGATAGTACGTCCCGACATCACATTCTTCCAGATCTGGTTTGTCACTCATCTTCCTTTTTGGAAACCACATTGATGTTCTCCTACTATTTTATTTGTAAGAGCTAGTGATCGTTTTTATATCGTAAAAATTTTATATGGTTCAATAGAGTGGTTCTTCGACAATTGTTATAGTTCAATTATTATTTTTTTTGTATGGAGGACATATTGAACCTTCCTCTCATTTAATGGGCTTTTGTTCTATTAACCGAACACAACTCATGATGTTCTGCATTTTGTTTCTTAATTTCCACTCGCAAACTTCCAGACTATTTTTGATACCACCAGTTCAGGTGAACTGTTGTTATTTAGACTTTTAATTTTCCTCTATACCTTCTCAGGCGAAGAACTGGTTTGTTCTTCGTTTTCATATGTGTCAGAAAGGTTTCCTGTAATTCTCCGTAATTCATCCTTACCATTCAATGACGTCTTGAAGTGCTTTCTCCCAGTTTTGACATTGACAAGTTTACCATTTTTATTGCGTGTGAGTTTTATGAGTGAGTTTTAGTACAGTCACTCGGGGATTATTTACGGAACTTTTTTTTGTATCATTGGAGATGCTTCTTTCTTGCTATTAGTTTACATTCCGCATCAAATCAACTTAATAGTTTATTCTGGGTAAGTTCTGGGAGTATTTCACTAGCTGCTTCATTGAAGATGTGCTAAAGGTTTTCCCAAGTGCGGGCTTCTCTATGAAACTTACACTGGGAAATTTTCTCTCTGTCTTTTTTTTTCTATAGCATGAGTTTTTGAACAAATCTTAGATACTTTCGTATCACCATTTTCAAATCTGCAATCAATTTCTCTCTTCCGTTTATATATACATGGATATTTTTAAAAAAATGACATTTTTAATCTATTTTTGTTGAAATGTTACAATAAAGGTTATTTGAAACAAGTTTAAAAACGTTATAGGAGTCGCGTAAATGTTGCGACAAACTTCTAGGAGAGGCTAGGGCACATAATCAGAATTAAAATTGTTAAGGAACCCTCTGCGGGAAATGTCATCATACATCACTAGAGGCGCTTCCCTAATATGAGTTATTTCTTCATGTGCTTCGGAGTAGTTCATTATAGGGAAGAGCCCCTAGTCGTATACGATGTCTTTTCTATGTAATTTTAATTCTGATGGTGTGCCCTAACTTCCCCAGAAGTTTTTTGCCCTCCGTTATATATATATATATATAACGCTTCTTGCCTCTCTCGTTATTTATAATGATTTAGGCCCACTGTTATATATAACGTTTTCAAACTTGTACAGTTTGACCAAAAAAAAAAAAAAAGACCAAAAAGGTCATTTGAAAAATTCTGTAGCTCTAGGAACTCAACTAATTTCAGATTTGAATTTCTTAACACCAGAATAAGGTAAGACCAAGCATTTGTGTAAGTGCAGCAAAAAATTTGTTCCCCTGTGTTATCTGTGTACTAAAGTTTCTTTAATTTTAATTTTATAATTCAACAAAGACTCGTTTTCTCAAAGCTATTACTTTCTGTTTTTAAAAATAAAAATATACTTAGGTTTGGTTAATCATTACTCTCTATTTTTAATAAAAACTTTTATTTATTCTACCTCTAAATTTTGATAAGACGAGATAATGGTCGGAGTCTACAATTACTCATCTTATATTACTAAACGTACAAAGGAGTTTATATAGAGTCTATTTCTAAAGCTTTTACGTCTGCAACTTTTCATTTATCTTCTTTTTTTTAATAAAAGGTTTTATCAACTCTATCTACAAAAGTTTGATATAATCATATAAAGGTGTGAGTCTATATTTGCTCCTCTATACATATGCATATTAAACAAGTACCCTTTGTGTGTGTTCTATAAATTATTTTGACTAAGTTCTTAAAATTGTATTAGAAATATTTAAAAAAAGTTAACATAACCCACGGTGATAAACCTTTTAAATAAGCTAATTTAATGTAATATGTTGAAAAATACTTATTATATTGGTTTGTGAATAACAAAACCTAATGACAAAAATTAAATGCCATTGAGTCTAATGTGTTCAAAATATTTAATGGTTTTAATATTCTGATGTTATTCTATTTATTGCAAAAGTGCTTCAATAAAATGTAGTTTTCTGTAAAAATTGTGGATGAGTTGGTGTCTTAAATCCATCCTGACCCCTGGACACACATGGGGCAGGGGTGGCCCTTTTATATATTTTTTTCTTGACGCTCTAATTAGAAGCGAAAATAAATTTTTGTATTTTTTAATTGTTAAATAGTTACTAAAAAAATTTGTTAGATTATCGGAATTATATTTGTACCAAAATATAAAATCCAAAAAAGTAGTTTGAAGAAAGTTTTTATCATTCATATTCAAAAATTTATCTGCAATTTATTTTGCGAATTAAAGAAATTTCAATCATGAATAATCTCTCTTAGATTTATATAACTGCGAATAAGGGAAAATTTGAAAAATTATTGTTTGGAAGTGCGCCGTGTTCGGAAAAGTTTATCTTTAATGCAGGAAAAGACACCGACGCTTCATGCTGCCTAACTATAAATTATTAAAATGCTAAATATATTATTTTTTCAATTATCTTGACATGAATTAATACAAAATAACTAAAAAAGTACGAAAAATATGTTTATTAAAAATTCCACGACAAAGGGTTGCATCTAAAATCAAAAACAAAAGTGTTGCCAAGTTTAATAATGAAAAAAGCAAACTTGATTCTTAAGAAAATTTTCTCAATATTTTAAATACCGAAATTAAAAACTGAAGACATTCATTTTTCGAGAAAACAAAATGCCGGTAATAATTTTAGAATTGATTACCGATTTTTGTATTCCGTTTGAAAAATGAGGGACAAAATCGCTTTTATTTTATTAAAGGAAAATTCTAGCCTCAAAACCAGACTAAAGATGTATATTATCTTCCCCCTTCTCCGATACAGATTTTTTTTCGCATGCCTCCCCATCCATTTCTTAAAAGATGATTTACGATAACTTCCCGACACAGATCCCGTAAATAAACCTTTGCTGTCGCCTTCGTCGGAGTCGATGTCATCAGGTCCTTCACCGAATATATCGCGAACATTTTTTTCGATCGAAAAAAAAAAACTTTTGTACCAGGAGATATATCGTCCGATAGGTTTTTGATGCTGTGGCGCCATCCTTAGAATATGCTGGGAATTGACCTGTGTAGTTGATAAAGGCTTTTCATACGGTACATTTCTTTAATTTTTTTTCTTCTTTTCATTCTCGAGGAGCTTATTTCATTTTTGGCGAATTTTCCTTCTTTTTTTGGCGAATCTTTTCATTTTTTAAGTATGTTATACATTTTTTTTTCTCTCTTTCTCTGTAGATCTTCGAAATTTTTCTTTATAGAAAAATGGATTTTTTTTTTCTTATGATATGATTGAGAAGTATATGTTTATCATATCTTGAGAAAGATTTCTGAGATTTCATCTACGAAGAGTTTCATTTCGATGTATTTTTAAGACACGAAATTTAGTGTACGGGGATTGGACTTTTTAATTCATCTTTACTTTATTTAGGGGAGAGTCGGGTAGCCCTGCCCACTTAAGGAGTATTGCTTATATTTCTGAATAATATTGAGTAATAATGAATATTTTTGCATGTTTCTATTGTTTTATCATCTAATTAAATAATGCAAAAAGAATAAACCAAAAAAAGAATAGTTTAACTTAAAAAAATAGAAATTTAAAAAATTTGACTACTGCATTCAACATATTTTCAAAACTATTGTTTACCATGTTACCAGCTGCATAAATACTTGAAACTTTGAAAATAATCTTTTTTTAATATACTAATTAATGCCCGATGGCCTATTGACTTGAAAAAATATTCTATACATATGAAATTGACAGTGGGCGGGGGTAACCGACACTCCCCTATTTAAATGTTGAATTTTTAAATTGAATTATGAAAAATTCTGCAATAACATTAGCTTAAGAGTGCTGTAAAATAATAATATTTTTTTAAAATCCACACTTTTGGTTTTTATTTATACCATAATAAAAAAAAAAAATGGGATGGCTGAAAAATACATATGTATTTTCCGAAATTCGTAGTAGTATAATTACAATTTTTTTGTATATATATATGATGAAGTAAAGCAGGGTTATATGGAGATATATATTACATTGTATAATGGAACTTTAAAAAATTTTTTGAACAAAAATATTATGTTTCGTTTTTATTAACACACATTCGATTTTGTGAGCCGAGAATCTGAATACATCTGATTATAGTTTATCGTCAATCGAAATTTTGATCACCTTCCGACTAGGTCAAATCTTAACTTCCACGTCTGATGATAGTGCAAGTTTCTACCGTTTCCCCAGCACTAAAACTAAATTTTGTGCCATTATCGCAAAACGGAATTTATCGTCATTCAAATGCATGTGATTCTCATTTTTAAAAAGTGATTTACAATAGCGTTACGATACAGATCCAGTTATCAAACTTTTGCGATCACCTTCATAAGAGTCGATGTCTTCAGGTGTTTCACTATATTACTATATTCAGGCGCTATACTGATTCTATATTCACTATATTCAGGTGCTTCACTATATCACGAATTTTTTTTTTTCGATCTGTAAATTTTATACTGAGAAATTTGGCTTACTTTAGGCTTTTTGACTTTGCTTCGCAGCGTGGTCGAAACTCGGGAAAAGTTGTCCAAAACTCAAAAAATTAAATCGCTCATAATAGCGAGTCATTGATGTTTTTTAGGAAACAAAAATATTTAGAATAATATGAAATAATTCATTCACCCAATACTCTAATAATTGAAATTAGAATATTGCGTGAATAAATCATCAATACAAAACGGAGTGAAATTGCAAAGTGGATTGAATTTTCCGCTTCTGAAATATGACTCTTTGTTATACAATTCGATCAGATGCTACTTCAGAAATAATTATATTCCATTATTGTTATTAATTTTTCATGTTTTCTGATGCTTAAAAACCATTTTTCTACGTTGAAGCAGTAATTAATTAACATACAACAGGCTTTTATGCAAAATTAAATATTTCATATAACTTTCATTGTAATTCATCACATTTTCATTGTGATTTATGAAAAGGATATTCCTTCAGTTCTCCTCGTTTATTCTAAATAAACAAAATAATGTTCTATATAAAACCAAGAAAAACCAGAAATATCTACCTGAAGTTAGCCCCTATCGATTTTGTTGATGAAAATGTATAAACAAAAGTAGGTTTTGCAATTTCTGCTATAAAAAACAATTATCAAAAATTAAACATAATTTATCTCTTATTATTTTCATTGATAATGAAAATGTATATAGTAAATATAATGAATGTTTACTTTTCCTTAGAATTTCTTAATTTTAATATTAATGTAAAAGGTATTTTTAAAATAATAGTCAAAATATTAACAGCTGTTTACATGAGATTGTTGTTGTTGTTTCTTATGCGGATTACCACACGGGCAAGCCTGCTCGGTGAAACCGAGCAGATTTAAGGCAGAGTGTGCGTTTCTTATTATTTCAGTGGCGCCATCCTATGACAAAGAATACGACTTCAGCCACACACACGTCACACATACGTCGCACCCGTTTATAGGGCGGATCTATCATTCATCCACAGATCGTAATTTTGACCTGAATCAGAGAACGATCGATCTCCAATCCAGTACCCCCAGAGGTTTTAATTTGTTATGGGAACATGGAGGACTATTGCGACTCGACAGATTTAACGAGCATCAGTTACTTTAATATACGGGGAGTTTTCGGCCGGCAGGGTTCTAACCCATGAACTCTCAGACATGGGCCCAGCGCCCTACCGACCAGGCTATCCCGGCCCTATGAGTTTATTGTTGGTAAGTTGCAATAATTAATTACAACGTAATGTGTGAGGTTATTTTTGTGATTATTTAGTTATATTTAGTATATTTAGTTATTAGTCATTATTAATAACTAAATATATTGTTAAGTATATTTAGTTATTATTCGAATAATTTTCTATAAGATATGTAGCTCTTGTTTAATATTTTAGTATTTGAAGTTCAAACTAAATTTAAAAAAGATCAAAAAGATTTTAGATTACCCAACCTGGGAGACTTTTTCAAGCAATTATTACTCAGAACTGATCCGCGTATTTCTCAATAGGGTAATACTTATTAAAAAGTGTTAAAAGAACCCGATCCCATCGTAAGAGAGCTTAGTTAAAAAATAAAAATCACTGGAATAAATTTTTTTTTTGTATATACTTTTTGTAACTGAATCGAATAATCACATAAAATATTAGAATAAATATGATAATTTAATTAAATTAATAAATTTCGAACTATTATGAATTCTTAATTGTTTTGAAAAAAATTTAAATTTTATTTATTTATTTATTGGTATTCTCCGTAATGTCATAATAAACTTTATATAATATATGGTAGTTATATGTCAACATTAAATGTACTGAATAATAATACAGTCTAACTTTTCTGAAGTTACATTTAGGATTCATTTGACATATTTAATATTTGGCACTTAAGCACCACCATTTTGGATCCACCGTTTTGAATATTGAATTTCTAACATTAAATTCTTAACCAGCTATCTCAAAAATACACTTATTGATAATTTTTTTAGAAAATACAATTGAAGTATCAGTTTTGGGCATTTTTTTTTTCAGTTTCGAAACTTTATGCATCGATATAAAAATGGTGTTTTTATGAATATTAAGATTCAGAAAATCTGAAAAAAGTAGAAATTCATTATATTTATTTTAAATATTTTTATTTTCGATAAAAATAATAAAAAAGTCATGTTTTACTTTTAATGAGTGTTACATTAAAAATAAGAATAAAAATTATTAAACTTGCTTTTTTTTTGCTTTTTCATCAATAAAATCATTGAGAGGAAGGGGAAACTTCGAGATGCTAATTTTTGTTTTCTATTATTTACTATTGTTCTAATTATTTACATGATCAACGTATACAAATAAATTGTAATCGTTTAGAAACATGATAATTTAATAATAATATCGAAAATATATTTAATAACACCTGGTAGAAGTTTATAACAAAGAGTCACATTCCAAATGCAGAAAACCTCTAACCACTTTGTTTGGATAATATTATAATATTAATAATTTGAGTATTGCGTTAATGAATTATTTTATATTATTTTACACGTTTGTTAAGAAAAAGCATTAATGATAAATACTTATGAGGGATTCAATTTTTGAGTTATGGCCAGCATTTTTTAAGCATCGTGCTTCGCAATTCTAATGCTGTGAATCGTGAATTCTCTGTGTTGTTTATAAAGGCTCATAATACGGAACATTTCTATAATTTCTTTTCTTTTTAATCTCGAATAGTTTATCTCCTTTTTGGCAAATATTTCTTTTTTTTTATGACGAAACTTTATTTTTTTATTATATATATGCTATACATTCTTCCACATTTTAAAGATTTTTTGAAATTCTATTTAGGAAAAAAAAAAAGGATTTTTTATGTGATTGAGAAGTATATATTTATCTTGTCTTGAGAAGGATTTTTGAAATTTCATATACGAAGTACTTTCATTTCGATTTATTTTTAAACTAGAAAAGTTTAATCTGAGCGCACTGGACTTCGTACGACTTTTTGTTTAAAAATTCATTCATCATGAATGAAAAGATTAATTTTAATATTGAATATTTTATGATTTTCAAAAGCTTTAGAATGGTGTTTAGCGATACGTTGTTATATATTTTACAAATAAGTTTTTTCTAATTGTATAATAAGTATAAGCTACGTTTAGCACATATTGTCATGTCTGGGAAATAAATATGGTTTAAAAATTTTTTTTTCGGGGTTTGGTGTATATATATATATATATATATATATATATATATATATATATATATATATATATATATGCTTTCGTCTAATAGCTTGATATTGTGACTCCACGTCAAAGAATATAAGCTGGAAATTGACCTGCATAGTTCTTAAAGACATTTCATACTGTGCATCTCTTTAATTTTCTTTTTTTTCCCATTTCATTCAGGAGGAGACTACTTTATTTTTAGGAAATTTTTCTCAGATTATTTTTTAAAAAAATTTCTTCCTACTCAGGAAACATTTATTTATAAAAATAAAATAATTTTTTCTAGTTTTACTGAGCAGTAATATATATCCTGCTTTGAGTAAAATTTCAGGAATTTCATCCACCAAGAATTTTATTTCAATTTTTTTCTAAATGAAAAAAAAAAAATCCATGTTCTTTGAACTTTGTACTTTAAGTTTATTCTATTTTGTTTATAATAAAACAAAACTATTCATTTGAATTTTGAAATATTTTGTGATTTCTGTAGACTGATATTTGTATATTGTCGTAGATTTTTATAGATGTTAATCTGTAGATTGTGGTTAAGTGATTCTTAGAGTTTTGTTTGAATCAAATGTTTGATTGTCATTTAATCCATACTATAAGAGTATTGCATCTGAAGAATATATATGTTTATGAAATGTCAAAGGTCACAATTGTTTTTATTTTATTAGTGACATAGTCTAGTACGTTCAATAACGGCATATAATCATGTGATTTTAAAGCAATGGAG